>JAKSZT010054100.1:37400-53267 GCA_026826555.1 Tolypeutes matacus | reverse complement strand
CAGAAGAGCAGAATATAAACTTTTGTGACACTGTAGAAATTAATATTTCTTTGAACATTTTTAGGAATTATTTTCCCAGAGACATATCAAACCAGATCCTCACTAAGTGACACTAAGTCACTAGACATTGTAATGTCCCTTGTGGCTCTGGACACTTACTTTACAATTTTTATTTGGTCTGGTGCTGGCACTGATTCTCTGGAGACCCCAAACTGCTACAGTCAGACCCAATGCAAGTCAGAAGACTTGCTGGCTCTGTGCAAAGATAGCTTTGTGAATAAAGGAGGAAAGAAAATATAGCCTGGATTTGTATTGGGTTAGGTACCAGGAATATCTGACATGAGGAAAGACAAAGAGAAATAAAGACAAACATCACAATCCAGATATGGATCATTATCAAGAATAACCTAGATGTATAGAAATAAATAGGTAAATAAAATCAGTGACTTATGTGATCATGGGTGGGTCCCAGTTATTTGTTGAGCCAGGAACTAACATTGTTGGAATAGATGGTTGTGGAATGGAAGAGGAAAAATAATAAGAGAGAAAAAAAAAAAGAATAAAAAACTTCCCTTCATATGCCTAGCTGGGTTGAAGTGTATATCATTATGTGAGAACATAATGAAAATGTCAGAAGAAATAAGCATTCAAAATATAACAAGGCTTTTATTCTGTTTACCTTGTGATTATTTCCCCCTTTATCACTGCATTAGTGCAGAAGGTACACACACAGTCTCAAATGCACACAATGATTTTCAGTGAGCTCTTCCATCTTTTCTGTACACCAGGCTATTCATGAAAGATTTTCTCATAGATTTGAAACTTTAGGAAATCAGGTACCTTGTCTAGTTCAGATCAGTATTCTTAGAAAAATGCAAAAAATATTGATTTATTGAGAAATTACTGAACACATTAAGTTCATTATAACAATTATTCCTCACAATAATGCCTATTTTGAAATACATATTATGAGCTCTATTATTCACATAAGGACACTAAACCTTCCAGTTGTTATGAACCAACTCAAACAGCTAATAAGTATAGAGCAAGAGTCCATGTCCTCCATTCAGTGAAATAAATGGGTATTTCTTAGTTTAATGTTTGCTTTCAGGTTTTGAATGTTAAGGAACCCTGATTAAATGTTAGAAATACTTGCTCGAGCATTGAGGCAAGAAAAAGATATAAAAGGTATCCAAATTGGAAAAGAAGAATTAAAAATTTCATTATTTGCAGACGACATGATCCTATAAATAGAAAGCCCTGAGAAATCTACAAAAAAAAAAAAGGTTCTAGAACTTATAAAAGAGTTCAGTAATGTCACAGGCTATAAGATCAATGCTCAAAACTCAGTAGCCTTTCTGTACACGAATAATAAGCAATCTGAGGAGGAAATCAAGAAAAAATATAAAATTTACAATAGTAACTAAAAGAATCAAATACCTAGGAATAAATTTGACTAAAGATGTAAATAATTTATATACAGAAAACTACACCACACTGTTAAAGGAAATCAAAGAAGACTTAAATAAATGGAAGAATATTCCAGGTTCAGGGATAGGAACACTAAACATCATCAACATTTCTATCTTTCCTAAACTAATCTACAGATTTAATGCAATCCCAATAAAAATCAACATTGTGTTTTTTTAAGGAATTGGAAAAACTAACTACAAAATTTATTTGGAAGAGTAAAAGGCCCCGAATCATCAAAGACATATTGAAAAAGAAAATGGAAGATGGAAGTATTACATACCTGACTTTAAAACATTCTTCAAAGCTGCGGTGGTCAAAACTGCATCGTATTAGCACAAGGATAGACATACTGATCAAGGAACTGTATTGAGAGTTCTGATATAAATCTTTGCATATGCAGTCATCTGATATTCGACAAGACCACCAAGCCCACTCATTTGGGAAAGAATTGCCTCTTCAACAAATGGTGCTTGAAGAACTGGATATCCATATCCAAAGATATGATGAGAGAAGAATACGATCTCAACCTTATACAAAAATCAACTCAAGATGGATCAAAGATCTTAATATAAGAGCCAAGACCATAAAAATCTTGGAAGATAATCTGGGGAAGTATATACAGGACATTGTATTAGGAAATGGTTTCATGAAGTTCACATCCAAAGCATGAGCAAAAAAAGAAAAAAAATAGATTAATGTGATCTCCTCAAAATAAAAAAAAAATTGCACCTCAAAGGAAATTATCAAGAAAATAAAAAGTCAGCCTACACAATGAGAGAAAATATTTGGCAACAATATATCTGATAGGAGCCTAATATCCTGCATATATAAAGAAATCCTCCACCTTGAAAATAAAAAGATGTGCATGCCACTTAAGAAATGAGCAAGTGAACTGTAAAGACACTTCTCCAAGGAAGTAATACAAATGACTAAAAAGCACATGAAAAAATGTTTGACATCACTAGCTATTAGGGAAATGAAAATCAAAAGTACAATGAGATATCATCTTATACCCATTAGAATGGTGGCTATTAAAAAAAACAGCAGACTATAAGTGTTGGAGAGGATGTGGAGGAATGGGAACCCTCATCCACTGCTGGTGGGATTGTTGAATGATCGAGCCACTATGGAGGACAGTTGGATGGTTCCTCAAAAAACTAACTATAGATGTTCCATATGATCCAGCTATTCCACTGCTGGATATATACCCAGAAGAATTGAAAGAAAAGACACAAACAGATATATGCATACCAATGTCCATAGCGCCATTGTTCACTATTACTAAAAGTTGAAATCAGCATTAATGCCCATTAACAGATGAATGGATAAACAAAATGTGGTACATACATGCAATGGAATATTATTCAGCTGTAAGAAGCAATAAAGTGCTAACACACAGGAAAACATGGATGAATCTTGAAGATTTAGGTTGAGTGAAGCAAGCCAGGCATTGAAGGATGAAAAGTATATGAATTCAGTGATAATAGTTAAGGAAATTGAGCAGTCTCTGAGAACCATTGTCTGAAAGGTATATTTAAAAGAAAGAGAAAGAGAAGAGAATGTTGTGAGCCATCACCCATATGGACATAATCTATGGTAAAGTAATAGGGTGTAGTTGTGTATTGAAGGGATAGGACATGTGGGTAGTAATATTATTGGGTTTGGTGGTGCAGCATTGACAGGTGGGTAGATTGGGAAGGACACTGGGGGGAGATATGGAAGAAGGAGCAGGTGAAAATTGGGATTTGTGGGAATGAGGTTGAAATTACAGAGGTGGGAATGCACTTATGGCGATATTACAAGAAAGTGTCACTGGTTTAGGGTCTTGGTTGGGGGGGCATTCAGAACAGGGCTCATCTGGAACAGGCTTCTAGGGACTGTGTGAGTGTCCATGCTGTCATAATGTGTTGTATCAGTGGGTGGACACCCACACAATGAGTGGGAAGGAGATGGACTCCCATATTTGGGAGGACTGATTCACTCAGAAATAGACAGGTGGGCATCTCTTAAGAGCAAGTGTGGTCCCTAATAGGAGAGGACAAAACAGTGTGTCAAGACCTCTTGTTGCATGCAACTATGAATCTTGTCATCCAATAAGTCAAGCCAGGGTGTTGTTGTGGACCCCGGGGGCATGGGGAGGGGGCAACATAATAGATCAAACAGGGGGTATTTAATGATCAGTGCATATGGTTTTCATTACCTTACAGTGATGGACAAAGGACATGGTAAATATCATCAAAATTTGTAAAAAGTATACAGTCTAAAATGTAAAACATACTGTAAACCATTGACAGTGTTTAGTAGCTATATTTCACTATCTGTATATCAGTTATAACAATGCTACCATTCACATACAAAAAGGTTTTAATATGGGATGAGGGAAGGGGGAGGAGATTGAGTAAAGGAGAGTCTCTTGTATTCTGTGTGTGATTTTGCTGTGACCTAAAACGTCATTGAAAATTAAATCTTGAAATATATTACAAAGCTTCAGTGGTCACAGTAGCATGGTATTGGCATAAAGACTGACACATTGATCATTGGAATATAACTGAGGGTCCAGAAATATTCCCTCACTTCTATGGCCAACTGGTTTTTGACACATCTACCAGGGGGATACAACTGTTTCTTCAACAAATGATGCTGGGAGAACTGGATATTCTTAACCAAAGAATGAATGAGGACTCATCTGTCTCCTATACAAGGATCAGCTGGAAATGTATCAAAGACCTCAATATAAAAGCCATGGCCATAAAATTACTAGAGGAAAATGTAGGGAAAAATCTTCAAGATATTGTCATAGGTAGTGATTTCATGGATCTTACACTTTATAGCTTGAAGAACAAAAGTAAAAATAGATAAATGGGGCCTCCTCAAAATTAAACACTTTAGCACCTCAAAGGACTTTGTCAAAAGGGTAGTAATGCAATTTACTCAGTAAAAGGAAATATTTCACAATCATATAGCCAATAACAGATTAATATCCATGATTTATAAAGAGGTGCTGCAACTCTACAAGAAAAAGCCAAAAAAAACAATTACAAAATGGGCACAAGACATGAATAGACATTTGTCCAGAGAAGGAATACAAATGGTGGAAAAACACATTAAATTATTCATCACTAGTAATTAAGTATTTGCAAATCAAATCTACAATAAGATGCCATTTCACACCTTTTTGAATAGCCACTATTAACAAAACAGAAAACTCTAACTGTTGGAGAGGATGCCCAGATATAAGAATACTTATTAACTGGTGGTGGGAATGTACAATGGTAGATGGAGGTTTGTCTTACAATTCCTAATGTAGTTGAGTAAACTATGCTACTACTAGGTATATTCCCAGAAGAGCTGAGAGCAGTGTCATGAACCAATATCTGCACACCATGTTAATAGCAACATTATTCACAATTTGCAAAAGATGGAAACAACCCAGGTGTCCATTAACCAATGCAGGGAAAAAGAGTAGTGTATACATACAATTGAATATTATGCAGCTGTAAGAATAAATGAAGTCATGAATCATATGACAACATGGATGAAGCTGGAGGATATTATATTAAATTAAACTAGCCAGACATAAAAGGGCAAATACTATATGATTGTGGTATTATGAACTAAATACCTTGTGTAAATTCAGGTAGTTAATAACTAGAATATAGTTCACTAGAAAATAGAATGTGTTTAAAGAATGAAAAGATGAGGGTTAATCTGTGCAGAATTGGTAAAAAGGTTCATAAATCTTTGGAAATGAATAGAAACATGAAAGCACATCGTCATGTTTGTAACTAGCAGTCCTAATATATGGGTATGACAGTGGTTAAAAGGGAGAGTCTAAGAGTATGTATATTAGTAGAAGGAAAGCTAAAAAGTGTAATATGGGTTTGAGTAACATAGCAAAACCTCATGTGAAATATGAATATGGATAATATTGTATATATAAATGTAAAAAAACTGTTTTGCTTTGAAACTGAACAAATGTATGTTAATGTTACAGGATGTTTAAATCAGGCAAAATAAAAAACAAATCAATATATGTATAGTATCATATAATAATATATGAATAATATTCCATTAAGGATAAAAATAAGAAATATATGAAGTGAAAGAAACTAGGTAAAGGTACTACATATTGTTTTGCTCCATGTATACAAAATATAAATACAAATAAATTACAAAGTAAGAAACAGAATAGCAGCATTGTACAACAGGGAAAGCATAGAGATTTTGGGAGGTAATTATTATTAAGGGGTAGAGTTATTCTGTTTTGTCTGTTTTTTATTATTATTATACCAAATACCATTGATTGAACACTTTGGATGAATTGTATGCTTTATTAATATATATCACTGAAATTTATTTAAAGAGTGTCTTTGAAGTTTTGTTCTGAATCCCCAAAGATTAAGTTCTTAAACTAATTCACTCCTGTGACTGTGGTACACTTTTATTGCATAAAATTCACTTTGCTTGTCACTTTCAATTAGATTGCATTGGAGTGTTTGATTGGATCGCATCAATGGGAAATGGCACAGGTTAGGTCTCTGCCCTTTTGCTAGATCTTATATAAACTGAGAACACTTAGAAAGAAACTGTGGAATTTTTAGATTATTTCATGAATTCCAAAAAGAAAAATATTTTATATTTAAACTAATCTACTCCTGTGTGTGTGATACCATTTAATTGCAATAAATTTAGTTGAGGAACATTTAATTAGATTATTTGATAAGATTGCTTTAGGGTTTTTGATTGGACTAAGTCAGTGAGACATGATGCAGGTTAAGTCTCTGCTTCCTTGCTGGGTTTGATAAACCAAGGAAGCTGAGGTCAAAGAGAAATAGACACAAGAAAAGGAAGCTGCCATATTTGATCTTGCCAGGTGAGAGAAATTTTGCCCACAGCTTAGATACAAAGAGAGAAGACCCCTAGAGGCCCAGAGAGAGAGGAGGCCTGGTAAAAGATGAAATGCTCTTTGCCTTATCTGCCTACAGCTGCAGAAAGGCAGAGACCTTGGCAGACACTGTGGCCACCTTGCTTTGCAACATGCCCAGACAACATAATCAAAGATTGCTGACTTTTGTGAGAAAGCACCTCTTATTGTCCCCTCTTTTGGATTTCCCATAGCCTTGGAACTGTATGTTTTTACTGCAAATAAATCCCTTTTATAAAAATCAACCAATTTTTGGTATTTTATATTGGCATCTCATTAGCAACCTAAAACAGAAATTAGTATCAAGAGAGTGGGGTGCAGTTCCCTCTAAGTACTAAAAATATTGGAATAGTTTTATAAATTAGTTAAGGTTATTTTTTTGAGGAATGGTGAGATGCTTGATATAAAATGCCAATATTGCTTTGAAGAGACTGTTGATAGGAATATGGATCCTAAAGTTATTTCTAGTGAGGCCTTAGAAGGAAATGATAAAACTGTTATTGGAAACTGGAATAAATGCAATCCATGCTTTAAAGTTGCAGAGAACTTTGTAAAATTGCCTCCTGATGTTAGATTAAAGACAGAATTTGAAAATGATGAGCTTGGGCATTTAGCTGAGGAGATTTCCAAAATAAATGTGGAAAATGTGGTCTGTCTTCTCCTTGCACCTTATAAAAAAAGGAATGAGATAAGATGATAACTAACTGCTGGGTACAAGGAAATCAGAGCCTGATATCAGAAATTCCAAACTTCTAGAAAACAAGCCCCCATAGGATAGTGCCCTATGTGAAACATCTAAACTTCAGGATTGCAAGTTAGGACTGTAAATGCAGTTATCCAGGAAAGGCTTGTGGAAAGTCTAACTGTCTGGATCCCTGTTTCCTGCATGCTAAACCTACAAGATTTTTGTGGGATTTTTATTGAATGAAACCACTGTCAGCATGGTTGAAAAGGAACAGGGAGGGTAGAAATTGAAGGGAAAATAGCCTCAATTGGAAAACCATGGAAGCTGAGGTCTGAACTTAAGATTGCCTCAAGCCAAGAGAAGGACCACATCCATGTGGGCAGAAAGGGTGAGTTTGCCCCTGAATTTGAAGAGGATTGGGCATTCCAGTTCATTGTTCAGGGTGATTTTGGATGCCCCAGGCTACAGGGAGGGTGAAGTACATTTCTCAGTGTTTGGGGAGAGTTAGATCATCACCCCACTTATCTGAACAGATTGGGCTTATTCCCCACAATTAGGGAAAATCAGGTCACCACCACACTGTAATGAAGTTGTTGGGCCTGTATTCCAGAAATTCAGAGTATGTTGTCATTGCTTCATTTTACTAAGGTGGTTGAGACTGCACTCCAGAGATTGGGTAATATGTGGCCATCATCCCACATTGGATGGTGAGCTCTGGAGCTTGGTCACCAAGCTTCAGAAGCTTGAAGAGAGAAGAAGAGAAAGTATGGCTGTTTGGCAAGTCTGTGGAAAGGACGGGCCACCATGAGCTCCAGAGTAGAAGAAGATATCATTCTAAGGCTAACTCACTGACTTTGAAATGTAATGGAGTATGCTCTGCATATTTTTGGAACTATTTGGGACAATTGACTCCTTTTTTCCCTCCCAATTTCTCCTTATGATAATGCAAGTGTTTATCCTCTGTATGTTCTTTCTTTGTATACTGGAAGTAGAAAACTTATTTTCTAAGTTTCAGAGGTCTATAGTGAGAGGCAATTTTTTTCCCCAAGAAAAACTGCATGCCTAAATAGATTTTTTTGTTTTTGTTGTTACTTAGCATTGCTACTGAATTGATTTAAGATTTTTGGAATGTTGTGATGTAATGAATATATTTTGCATACAGAAGGGCATGTCCTTTTGGGATTCAGAGGTTGGAGTCTGGCACTTTGAGATTTTTAAAATGAATTCTTAAAAAGAAATATTAGGTTTTTAAACATTTATTCTCATAGCATTGCATTAAATTTGGTTGAGGATCCTTTCCTTAGATTAGATTTTGTGATAAGATCACTGTAGGGCTTTAGATTGGACTACATCAGAGAGGCATGACTCAGGTTGAGTTTCTGCCCCATTGCTGGGTCTGATATAAATTCAGAGACACAGAGAGAGTCAGCAAAATAATAGGAAAAGGAAACCGTCATATTTGATCCTGCCATGTGAGAGGTTTCATCCCCAGCTGAGCTGAAAAGAGATAAGCCCCCAAAAGGCTCAAAGAGCTGAGGCCCAGAGAAAGAAAGACAGGTCTGATATGAGACAAGCTGTATGCTAAGTTTGCCTACAGCTGCAGAAAGGCCTTGGCAGAGATCATAGCCACCTTGGTTTGCCACATGCCCAGACAACAGGATCAATGTTCACTGAACATTGTGAGAAAGCATGTCTTATGGTGCCCTGAAACGAGTTACTCACAGCCTTGGAACTGTACATTTTTACCCCTAATAAATCCATTTTATAAAAGTCAACACATATATGGCACTTTTCTTTGGTAGCCCTTTTGGCCAACAAAAACAGTAACAAGAAAGAGAGGTATCACCATCTTTAACCTGCCATATGTGAGAGAGGACTTGAGGATCACTAGCAGCCAAAGCTGAAGCACAAAGCTCCGAAGAGGCTAGGCCCAAGGAGAAGATCAATGCTGAAGAAATGATTAAGATACCTGTTTGCACACAGCTGAACTTATGGAGAAAGCAGAGCAGTTAAGGCTGAGAGAGGAAGAAAAAAAAGAGACAGGCCATGTGCCTGATCACTCAAAGCTGGGCTCTGTGAGATGGTGAACCCAGAGGGGAAAGCAGGGGCCTTGGCAGATATTAGTCACCATTTTGGTTCCCCATTTGACAGTACACTTGGATCATCAATAGCTGACTTTGGTGAGAAAGTATTTCTGCTGATGCCTCAGGGATTTTTTTGCTGATGCCTCAGTTTATTTTTGCAGCCTGGAGGCTTTTACCCTTATAAAATTCTCATTATAAAACCCAACCCACTACTGGTACTTTGCATCAGCAGCTGTGTGGCAAATTAAGACAAATAGCATGATGTTTAATTTCCACATATTTGCAAATCTTCCATTTATCCCTCTAATATGGATTTCTAGCTACATTCCATGGTAATAAAAAAATACATTGCATGATTTCAATATTGTTGAGTTTATTGAGACTTATTGTGACCAAATATATGGTCTATACTGGAGAATATTCCATGTTCACTCAAGAAGAATGTTTATTCTTTGCTATTGGGTTATGTGTTCTATATATGTCTAATAGGTCTAGTTGGTTTAGAGTATCATTCCATTCTTGTATTTTCTTATTGATTTTCTGACTAGATGTTTTATCCATATTGAAAGTGATGTATTAAAGTTTCCTACTATTAATGTAGAACCATCAATTTCTCCCTTCAAATCTGTCAGTGTTTGCTTCAAATATATTGGCATTATGCTGTTAGGTACATATATATCTATAATTGTTACCTCTTGGTGAATTGACCCCTTTATTCAGTATATAATGATCATATTTGTCCCTCATAATGGTTTTTGATTAAGGTCTATTTTATGTGATATTTGTATAGCTACCCCTGCTCTCTTTTTATTACTACAAACATGATATAGTTTTTCCTTCTTTCACTTTCACCTACTTGTATCTTTGAATTTATGTGAGTCTCTAGCAGTCATAATATAGCTAGGTCATGCTTTTGATTCATTTTGCCAAAAAAAAAAACAAAAGTACTAATAATGCAGGACTTTCTTCTGGCATTTTGCTATTTAGCTTTTAAAGTCATTTCTTTCTCTCTCTCTCTCTTTTTTTTTTTTGCACCTCAATTCTTCCATTAAGGATTACTTTCATACTTATTTGGATTTTTGTGTTCTACTATATTGAATGCCTTTTCTTTTTATATCTGGGTACATTTTTCTTCTTTTTCCTTGTGGCTACCATAGGGTTAAGATGTGACATCTTAAATATATAGCAATCATATTTTACTTGATACCAACTAAATTCAATGTATACACATTTATACACATTCTTCTCACATACGTCTCTCTCTCCCACCTGTTTTTATACTTGTTATCACTTATATTTTTATAAATTATGTTCCAAAATCATAAATTTATACTGCCTTTTTTTGCATTTGTGTTTAAAAATCTGGAGGTATTAAGAAGTGGAGATACATACCAAAAAATACACAAATATAAGACTGGCATTTATAATTACACATATGTTCAACTTTACTGCAGGTGTTGATTTCTTTATGCCTCTTTGAACAACTGTCTAGTGATCATTCCTTGCAGTCTGAAGAACTCACTTTAGCATTGCCTGTAGAACAGGTGTAGGTTTAAGAAGTTAATCAGCATTTGTTTATATTGGAAATAATCTTGCCCTTATTTTTGAAGGAATGTCTCAACAGATATAGAATTCATTGCTGGCCATTGTTTTAGCTGTGCATTTCTACTCCAAGCTCCATCTGCTGTTAGAACCCTCTGAGTATTTTTTTTCACTTTTTTATTTTTAAAAATTACTTAAATTACAGAAATGTTACAGAGAATATATAGGGGATTCCCATATGCCCCGTTCCCCACACCTCCCACATTTTCCCACATTAGTTACATCTTTCTTCAGTGTGGTACATTCATTGAAATTGATAAACACATTTTGAAGCATTGCCACTAAGCATGGATTATAGTTTACATTGTAGTTTACACTCTCTGCCATTCAAATCTGTAGGTTATGGTCCGACACATAATGTCCTGTATATGTTGTAATGTCATTGAGGATACTTCCCAAGTCCCAAAAATGTCCCCCTACTACATGTGTTTTTCACTCTCCCTCACCCCAGAACATCTATGGGTCACTGCCTCCACAACAGTGGTATTTCTTACATTGCTATAATTACAATAAGTCTACAGTACAATACTAGTAAGTTTATTTTTGTCCATAGTTCAATTCCCAATCCTGAGGACTCTGGGATGGTGATGCCCACACCACCATTAACTGAGGGGGTATTCAATCCCATACATCCAATGGATGGGAAAATTTTGCTTGCAATTGTAGGCACTCGGAGTTCCTTGACATGTTGTTTGTCCATCATCTCCTCCCCATTAGTTGTCCTGGGTGAATCCATTGAACTGAAGAGTAGGTGTTGCAACTCTGTTGAGATTCAGGGCTCATTTGGCACATAGGCAGACCAAAGATTTAAGTCTCTTGGCTTAAATCAACACCTACCAACTTTAGTACTAAAAACAGGTTCCAATAGAAGGACAGAAGAGTCATGCATAGGGAAACCACTGCTGACTCTAACTCTGTCACACCGGGAAGCATAAATACCAGATTAGGCTCCGATGGCAAGAAAAAACTCTTAAGTTATCTGCCCTGACTGCAGTATCTGGATGTCTCCATATCTCTGAGAAGCTTCATTACTTGGGGTAGTACCTACTTTGGTTGTCAATGTGTTGGGATGTGCATAAGCACTACCTCTGGAATTGCCTCCCAACTCACTTTGAAGTCTCTTAGCCAAAAAAAACTAATTTTTCTTTAGCTTTTCTCCCTTTTTTTAAAGGTATTTTTTCCCCAGATGCATTGTTTATTAGTACTTGGTAGCCATCCCTCAGTGCCATGAAGGCTCATCCCCCGGAGTACTATCCCATGCTGGGAGGAAGTTATTGCTTTTATATGCTGACTTTGGCTTAGAGAGAGGCCACATTTGAGCAACAAGGAGGCTCTCCATGGGTAACTCTTAGATACCTTATGTCACTAGGCTAAATTTCAATTTTAAGAGAAAAGGTTCATAAGAATTCTCATCAGTAAGAAGGGTTTTTCAATGGGCCATCCTCCTTCACAAGTCATTGTCACTGTGCTTGAGGCATTCTTTTTGTTCCATCAGACAAGTTCGCAGAGCTCCCCTGGGTGGGAATTTGATATTCTTTTGGTTATTGTTTGACTCTCCACCCACTGTGGCCATGCCCAGTAACATTTTAACACATTTATATGCCTTATATATATATACCCAGGTGAACTTCCTCCAATATATCCCCCCTCACTGACATCCCAAATCAATGATCTTCCCCTGACACAGTTGTAACTGTTCTGTGATCGAAATCTTCTTCAATAATGAAGTCAATAAAATAGCCACATAAATAATGAGTTTTATACATAAGGAGAAAAATACAGAAAAAAAAAGTAAAAGTAAAAGAATATTTTTAAAATGAGGATATTAATCAATAATGAAAAATATTTGTAAAAATCTTTTTTTGACATTTTGCCTGTCATCACGGTAAGACTGTTGCCCTGTAGGTACAGTGACATTTTCTTCCTTTTATTCCCCCAGTGTCTTACTTTTTTTTTTTTTTCATTTTTTCTTCAAAGAAGTTTTAAGACACAGTAGAGTCATGTATAGCACACAGCGGATTCCCAAACAACCCAACATCCTCCCCCCTTTCCCCTTCCCCCCATCAATAACATTTTATGTGTGGATGGTACTTTTGTTACAATTGATGCACAAATATTGGAGAATAGCTACTAACCGTCATCAATGGTTCACATTATGGTTTACATTTTAGACCATGTACTATTATAAAATCTGATAAAATTTATCATGTCCTGTATTCATTGCAGGATAATGCAGAACACTTCATTCATCCATAAAAGGCCCCTTGTTGCATCTATTTTATTCCTCCCTCCCCCTCCCCTTTGGGTCCATGGCAAACACCAGGCTTCACTCCTTGAAGGACAAGATTCAGTGTTACTTGCATGTTCACTGAGGGCTTGACACAGTGGTCTGTCCTACCCTATTAGGCACTGCTGAAGATCTTGTGTCTCCCATCCCTCTGTTTGAGAACTTAGCAAAACTCCCTAGAATTGGAGTCTAACACCTTCCCACTCATTATGTGGGTCTCTATCCACTGATGCAAAACACTAAACCAAAATGACCTCTCACATGCTTCTTAGAAGCCTGGCCCAAGATGCACCCCATCCAAGACCCTAAACCAGTAAACTTTCCTTGTCATATTGCCAAATGAGCATTCCCAACATTGTAATTTCAACCAAGTGCCCACCAATCCTCAGTGTCCACCTGCTCCATCCCCCAACCCTCCCTGTAGCTCCAAGGACCATCCAACACACTCTTCCCAAACTACTCCTTTGTCAAACCTGGCCCACTCAACCCAATATTATCATTATGCCTTTGTAATGTCCCATCACTGCACAAATGCATGCTTCCAACTTGTCATATATTTTGTCCCTATGAGCATTGGCTCACAACCTTCTTCTTTTCTATTTCTTGTAAAACTATCTTCCAGACTCTAGCTCTGTGAGTCTGATTAGTTAGCTTAATTTATATCAGTGAGGTCAGGTAATATATGTAATTCAATGCCTAGCTTGCTTCACTCAACATAAGGTCCTAAAGATTTATCCATTTATCCAGTGTGTTAGTACTGTATTCCTTCTCACAGCTGAGTAATATTCTATTGTATGTATAGAACACAATTTATTTATCCATCCTTCAGTTGATGGGCATTTGGGTTGATTCCATCATTTGGCAATAGTGAATAATGCCACTATGAACATTGATGTGCATGTTCATGCCCTTGCTTTCAATTACACCCAGCAGTGGAATTTCTCAATTATATGGCAGATATATAGTTAGTTTTTTGAGGACCACCAAACTGTCCTCAGCATTGGCTGCAACGTTCTACATTCCCGTCAACATTTTATGATGGTTCCCATTTTTCTGAATCCTCTCCAACACATTTAGTCCTCTGATTTTTAATAGCCACAAATCTAATGGGAATAAGATGGTATCGCATTGTAGTTTTGATTTGCATTTCCTTAATAACTAGTGATGTTGACATATTTTCATGTACTTCTTAGAAATTTGTAATTCTTATTGGGAGAAGTGTCTATTCAAATCACTTGCCCATTTTTATAAATGGGTTATTTATCTTTTTATTTTTGAGGTGTAGGATTTCTTTAAATGTGTTAGATAATAGACTCCTATCAGATATATAGTTACCAAATACTTTCTCCCATTGAGTAGGTTGCCATTTTACTTTCTTGACAGACTCCTTTGAGGTGTAAACGTTTTTAATTTTGAGGAGGTCCTATTTGTCTATTTTTTTCTTTCACTGCTCGTGCTTTGGTTGTCAAGTTCATGAAATCATTTCCTATTACAAAGTCCTACAGATGTTTTCCTCCATTATATTCTAAGGTATTTATGATATTGGCTTTTATATTTATATTTTTGATCCATATTGAGTTAGTTATTGTATAAGTTGTGAGATGGTGCTCCTCTCTCATTCTTTTGAATATAGAGATACAGTTCTCCAAACACCGTTTTTTGTTGGAGAGCCCATTCTCTCCTAGTTGAGTTAGCTTGGTGCCCTTGTCAAATACCACATGACCATATATGTGAGAATCTCTATCAGAATTCTTGATTCTGTTCCATTGTTCAGTATGTTTGTCCTTGTACCAATACCATGCAATTTTGTTCATTGTAGTTTTGTATTATGTTTTAAAGTCAGATAGTGTGATTCCTCCAATTTCAATTTTCTTTTTCAATATTTTTTTGGCTATATGGGGCCTCTTGCCCTTACAAATAAATTTCATAGTTAGCTTTTCCAACTCATTGAAGAATGCTTGTTAATTTTTATTGGGATTGCATTAAATTTATATATCAGTTTGGGTAGGAAAGACATCTTAACAATGTTTAGTCTTCCTATCCATGGACAGGGAATATTCTTCAATTTATTTAAGACTATGATTTCCTTTAATAGGATTGTGTAGTTTTCTGCATATGTCACTTACATCTTTAGTTAAATTTATTCCTATGTATTTGTTTTTTCAATTGTGATTTTTTCCCTGATTTCCTCCTCAGATTGCTCATTTTTGGTGTACAGAAATGCTACTGATTTTTCACATTGATCTTAAAACCTGTGACTTTACTGAACTCATTTATAAGCTTTACAAGGTGTTTAGATTTCTCAGGGCTTTTATGTATAGGATCATGTTGTCTGCAAGTAGTGAAATTTTTACTTCTTCCTTTCCAATTTGATGTCTTTTGTATCTTTTTCTTGCCTAAGTGCTGGAGCAAGTACTTCTAACACAATGTTAAATAGGAGAAGTAATTTTTCAAAGTACACTCTTATGATACTCTTTATTTCTATGGGGTCAGTGGTGATATCCTCTTCCTCATTTCTTATTTTGCATCTTCTCTCTTTTTTTCTTTGTTACCCTAGTTAGGGATATGTCAATTTTATTGATCCTCTCAAATAACCAGCTTTTGGATTTGTTTAGTTTTTCTATTGCTTTTTTAGTTTTGATTTCATTTATTTCTGCTCTAATCCTTTATTTTCTTTCTCTCTTTCTCTCTCTCATTCTTTCTTCCTTTCTTCCTTTCTTCCTTTCTTTCTTTCTTTCTTTCTTTCTTTCTTTCTTTCTTTCTTTCTTTCTTTCTTTCTTTCTTTCTTTCTTTCTTTCTTTCTTTCTTTCTT
>JAKSZT010054100.1:8132-37390 GCA_026826555.1 Tolypeutes matacus | reverse complement strand
CTTTCTTTCTTTCTTTCTTTCTTTCTTTCTTTCTTTCTTTCTTTCTTCTTTCTTTCTCTTCCTTCCTTCCTTCCTCCCTCCCTCCCTCCCTTCCTCTCTTTCTTTTTTCTTTCTTTCTTTCTTCTTTCTTTCTTTCTATCTTTCTTTCTTTATTTCTTTCTTTCTTCTTTCTTTCTTTCTTTCTTTCTTTCTCTTTCTTTCTTTCTTTCTCCTTCCTTCCTTCCTTCCTTCCTTCCTTCCTTCCTTCCTTCCTTCCTTCCTTCCTTCCTTCCTTCTTTCTTTCTTTCTTTCTTTCTTTCTTTCTTTCTTTCTTTCTTTCTTTCTTTCTTCCTTTGGGGTTAGTGTTGTTGTTTTCCTAATTCCTGCAGATATGCAGTTATGTCTTTAGTTTTTGCTCTTTATTCTTATCTGATATATGCATTTCCAGCTATGGATTTCCCTCTCATTACCACTTTCACTGTGTCCCATAGGCTTTGAAATATTTTGTTTTTACTTTTATTCATTTGAAGGTACTTACTGATTTCTTTTGTGATTTCCTCCTTGACCCACTTTTTATCTAAGTGTATTGTTTAACTTCCATATATTTGTGCCTAATCTTGTTCTCTGGACTTTACTGATTTCTAGCTTCATTCCATTGTGGTCAGGGAAATTACTTTGCATATTTTCAATATTTCTGAATTAATTGAGCATTGTTCTGTGGCCTAGCATGTGGTTTATACTGGAGAATGGTCCATGTGCACTTGAGAAGAATGTATATCCTGCTGTTTTGGGCTATAGTGTTCTTTATATGTCTACTACTTCCATCTCCTCTAATGTATTATTCAAAGTCTTTGTTGCTTTAGTGATTCTCTGTTTTTTTTTAAGATTTTTTTTTTATTTATTTATTCATTTATCCCCCCCTTGCTGCTTGTGCTCGCTGGGTCAGCCAACCACGCCGTGCGGGCGGGCCTGCCTTCACCAGGAGTCCCTGGGAACCGAACCCGGGGCCTCCCACATGGTAAACGGGAGCCCCACTGATTGAGCCACAGCCGCTTCCCTAGTGATTCTCTGTTGAGATGTTCTCTCTAATGATCTAATGTTGTATTAAAGCCACCCAGTATAATTGTAGAAGCATCTATGTATCCAGTTATTTTTTCAAGTGTTTGCCTCATGTATTTTGAAGCACCATAGTTAGGTGCATAAATGTTTATGATTGTTCTTTTTTCTTGAAAGATTATTCCTTTTACTAATATATAGTGTCTGTCTTTGTCCCTTACAATAGTTTTGGATTTAAAGTCTATTGTTTCCAAAAATTAACATAGCCTCTCCAGCCAGTTTTTGGTTATTTTTTGCTTGTAAAATTCTTTCCCAGCCATTCACTTTCAGCCTTCTTGCATCACTGGGTCTAAGGTGGGTTTGTTATTGAGAGCCTATAGATGAGTCATATTACCTTATCCATTCTGCCAGTCTGTGTCTCTTGACTGATGAGTATAGTCTATTAAAATTTAATGTTATTATTGTCATGGAATTACTTAGTTTACTCATATTTTCTTTTGGTTTATGTATGTCATATATTGTTTTTATTGCTTTATTTTTCTTTTTAGTTGTTCTTACACTCTCCTCCAACTCTCTCTCTCTCTCCTGTTTTTTCCCTTTCAGCATGCAGAATTCCCTTTAGTATTTCTTAAAGTGCAGCTTTCTTATTAAAATACTCATTTACATTGTGTTTTTTTAATATTTTGAACTCTCCTTTTTTGAATGCCATTTTTGCTGGATAGAAAATTCTTGGCTGAATATCTTTTTTTCTTTTAGTACCATGACTGTGTCATAACTCTGCCTTCTTGTCTATATTGTTTTAGCTTAGAAATCAGCACTTAATTTTATAGAGCTTCCTTTGTATGTGATGTTTCTGTTTTCTCTTGCTGCATTCATTATTTTCCCTTTGTCTTGAGCATTGGACAATTTGACAAGTATATATCTTGGAGTAGGCCTATAGGTGTTTATACTCTTTCAGGTGTGCTATGCTTTGTGGATATATACATTTTTCTCTTTCAATTGGGTTGGGAAGTTTTCAATCATTATTTCCTCCAACACTCCTACTGTCCCCTTTCCCTTCTCTTCTCCCTCTGGGATGCTTATAATGCATATATTTGTGCCTTTTGTATTGTCGTTCAACTTCCTGAGTCCCTGCTGAATTTTTAAAACCTTTTTATTTATCTGCTCTATCATCTGTTTATTTAAGATGTACTTTCTTTCACATCGCTAATTCTTTCCTCTGTTCAAATCTGCTGTTCTGTGCTTCCATTGTATTTTTGATTACTTGGATTGTGCCATTCGTCACCTTCTTATCCATTATCTTTTTATATATGTTTACAATTTCTTCAGTATATCCTCCCAGTGTCTTCTTAATATCCTTAATCTCTTCCTTCACTTCATTAAGTTGATTCATGTTATTTGTTGGACAGCTCTGATTAGTTCTTCCATGTTTTGCATCTTGCCTTAATTTTTAGCTTTTCATTGGACTAGGCCATGCTTTCCTGTACCTTAGGATAGATTGTGTTTTTTGGTTGGTATCTAGTCATTTGTTTATCTTGGTGTGTTATTTCAGTTGATTTGTTTCTCTCTTTGCTTTATGGTTTTATTTTGATGTTTTGGAGTGTGGTAAGTGTTTCATTTTGATGCTTCTTTCATCTTTATCTATTTCTTTGCTGTTGTCTATGTTCCCCTAAAAATGTTACTACCAGAGAAATAAGAAGAGATAGGAGGAGAAAATGAGTAATAATAGTGATAATAGTAAAAGGTAGGAGAGGGAGCATACAAGATGTAGGCAATTGAATAATTAACCCAAGAAGGGAGTACAGAAGAATAAGATTAGAAAAGTGGAACAGAAACAATGAGACATGAAATAGAATGAAGAAAAATATGGAATGAATTAAAGTCCAAAATGATGAGAAGAGGGGAAATGAAAATGTAGAAGAGAGAAGGAAAGAGGAAAAAAAGAGGAAAAAAAGAGAAAATAAAACATGGACAAAGTAGGAGAGAGAAAGAAATGACTACAAGAAAAATTGAAGACAAAGCCCAAAGAGGTGGAAAGAATGAACAATAGAAAACAGAGAATATAAGGATGAAGGAGTGAAAAGATATAGCCTAGGTAGAGAAAATTGGGAAACAAAAGAAAGAGAGAAAATACAGATTAACAAAAGAAGAGTGGATACCATAACAAGAAATCCAGACATCAGCTACTTGTTTTGTCTTGTTTTTTTTTTTTTTTTTTTTTTTTTTTTTTTTTTTTTTTTTTTTAAAGAAAGAGAAAGCAAAGGCAGGAAAAGGTTAAAAAAGTCAAGATAAACATGGAAAAGCAGGCTTCTCTCCTGGACCCCTAGTAATTTTCTCAGGCTGTTGCTCTTCAACAATCAATGGTCTTGTAGCTTATCCTCTGCTGGTTTTAAACCAGTTTTTATTGAGTAAATAAAGGAAAGTATAAAAGGAACCTTTTTCTTTCTTTTTTTTTTTAAAGGAAGAGATCCAGTAAAAGCTAATACAAAGAGGATGTCTGTATGTTACCTCTCATAAAATTTCCCTGCTTTCTTGATAGCCTTGCAACACTTCTCAGAGAGGAGCTGGGGTCAAACCAAAGACCTTGTATATGCTAGGTTGGAGCTTATCCACTAAGCTCATGTGCCTTCTTAGGTTAGAAAGCACTTTCAGATACCCATCAGCCCCTATTTCCTCCCTGTTATCTATACTTCCTTTCTGATGTAAGTTCTCTTTATTTAAGATGCTAGGTGTGGCAACCTGCCTAAGAAGATCCCCCTCTCCTCTCTGATGTAATTCCTCTCTTTACCCCGGATGCTGAGTGTGACATCCTGCCTGAGGAGATCTTCCTTCCCTATCCCTGTTGCATCAGGGTCCCTTTCAAAACCCAAGAGGAGCTTGGTGGCTAAAATAACCATTAAAAAGTCAAATTTCTACCCTCTCTGACCCCTCTTCCTCCCACAGGCACTCCTTTTGGAGAAGGAAACCAGCGGTTCAACTAAGGCTGTTTGTCCTGAGGGTGGGGTATAAATGCCTCTTTCAACCACAGGCAGAAGAAACTCAAGATTTTTCCCAGCATAATTTTCTTTCTAGCACCCTCCTAGATGACCCAGAGCACTCACACTGCTTTATCTCTCTTCAGGTGCTGACATGGGGAAGAAGTCTGTTCTCTCAGTCAGATACCATTGTCAGGAGATTTACTCTCAACTGATAGCTCAGTGATGGAGGAGGGGAGCCCTTCCTGGTGGCTGGGAGGGTCAAGGGTCAATAACTCACAGTTTGCTTTTTTTGGCTTCCTCTTTCTGTCCCCAACTCTCCTGTTAGTTGTGAAGCAGTGTCCTATACTACTGTACCATAAAGCAGGTTACCAAGGCAGCCCTATATTACCTCTCAGTTGTTTTAGCAAGAGATAAGCTCTACTTGTCTACCCCATTGGCCATGTTCCTGATAATTTTTTTTTTTAATTTCAGTTGTCGTGGACTTCAGCTCATGTGTTTCTGTTTGGTTCTTAATGACAATCTCAAAGTCGTTCCTATATTGCTAATTCATTGTCTTTTCATGTAATTAGTTATTTCTCTGTGTTCTCCTTTATCTCCATAAGCATATTGAGAATCATCTTTTTTATGTTTGTGTCTAAATGGTCCAAAGTTTGTTCTTCTTCCTTGATGATTTCTGGAATTTTATCTTGTTCCTTTGGATGGACCATAATTTCCTAATTCTTGTTTGTCATGTAATATTCCCAGCACACTGAAAATTTTAAGGTATTAACTCTGAAAATTAGCCTCTAAACTCTCTCTTTCTTATGTGTGTATCCAGTTAGTGATAAGACAGATATTTTCTTGAGCTCCAGGAGCTAAGAGAGAGAGCGAGAGCGAGAGAGAGAGAGAGAGAGAGAGAGAGAGAGAGAATATGAAAATACTTTTACATTCTTTGCAATTTTCTCTCTGTTTTCTGACAGTTTTATTCAGATAATGGTATTAATTTCAAGGACTTCAGCCAGATATTAATGTGAATTAACTACTCTGTCATATGTGAGCCTATGTGAAACTGTGGGACCTACTTCTTTACCTAGGCTTATGAATGCTTACAGTCTTAGGAATTCCCATGTTTAGAGTTTATAGGATTTCAATTGTCCCCTCTACTACCTTTGAAGTAAGCTTTCATCCCCTCCTTTGGGCTTTATTGTTCGATTTAATGCAGATGGTCTTTGCTCCAAACCACTTTGACTTAATTTTTTCTTACACTGCTTTAGGTATCTAAAAGCTGCTTCTCTGCCTTCAAGAAAGGTTCTAGGACAATGTTATTGAGATAAGTGTACTGTTCAGTCTTTCAGACTTCCAACAGCCAGATTGGCAATGGCATAATGGCTCCCAAGGATGTGCATAAATTTTATTCTACTCCCTCTAGATAGGTGTCATGGACCAACAATGGGAGTGTATGCTGTTTCCACACTGCATTGGGAAGGGACTGAGGAAGGGGACAAGAACACCAGAACATTCTCCTATAGCTTTTGAAGCATTTTCTCTTGATTCAGCACTCACTTAGCTACTACAACACTTTAATGGTTTTCTGCAGTTCTGAGGATGAATACTGTCTTTTAGATTCCTTTCCCATTTTTAATTAAGGGATATTTCATTTTGCCAAAGAGCTGCTGATGTAAAGTACCAGAATTTGTTGGCTTTTATTAGCAGGAAGTTATTTGGGGAAAAGCTTACAGTTCTGAGACCATAAAATGTCCAATCAAGGCACCATCAGAGATGTTTTCTCACCAAATTCAGCTACTTTTGATGCTAGTGTGTTGCCACATGGTAAAGCAAGATAGCAGGTGATCTTTCCTGATGTCTCTGTCTTCTCTTCCACAATCTACCATCTCCAGGAGCTCAGCTGTGGGCCACCAGGCTTAAAGCTTATCTCTTTCAGAGCCAGAGTTCTCAATCTCACAGGGCTTCTCTCCCTTTACTGAACCTGCAAGCAAGCATGGAGTTCTCTCTCCCACATGATCAGGTCAAAAGGGCAGTATCTTTTCTCTCTCATATGGCTGGACAAAATATGGTAGATCACCCTTTTTCTTTGGGTGTCTCTGCTTATATCAGACCATCAAGAGGGCAGAGAGTTAAACTGAACCACATGTCACTGATGTAACACAAATAAAAAGGTCTCACATCCATTGGAATGGATTAGTTAAAAAACTTAATTTTCTCTTTTTGCAATTCAAAAATGTAATTCAAACTGCTACAAGTTTGGAAACATGACCAAACTAAAATTTGGATTCCAGAAATCTGAAGCAACTGATCAAAAAGTACTGATTTGCAATCTGAACATATATACCTGGAATTTAGAGGATTACGTATTTATATCTCACCCTGACACTTAGAAGCTGCATCAAGATTCAGGACTGCAGGCCTACTGCCGGCTGTCATGAATCTGGGGAATGTAGATGGTAGCCCATACATGTAGAATGAAATTTACTGGTATTTGCCACAGTTTAACAATCTCTTCCTTCAGCTCTTCCTTCAGTTATTCCCAGAGTTCAATTAGACTGTGGTTTCAAAGTACTTGATCCCTATGTTTCCTACCTGCTCAATCATTGTGTTGGTGGAGAAACTGACACCTAGACCTTCCTATTCTGCCATCTTAGCAATATCTATCTCCAGGAGATATCTTCAGGTGAATGAAATATAAAAATAAAATATACCAAATACTTATGGGATACAGTGAAGACAGTGCTGAGGGATTTTTAGAGCTCTGAATGCCTACATTTAAAAAGAAAAAAAAAATCATGAATCAATAACCTAATTTCATACCTAAAGAAAATTTACTTTACTAAAATAGCAAGAGAAAAATTAATGAAAAGGTGGTAGAAATAAAATATATTAAAGATTAAAGCAGAGATTATTGAAATAGGAAATATAAAAAAATATCAAAAGGTTTTTTAAAATACGAATAAAATTGTCAGATATTTAGACAGACTGACAGAAAAAATAGAGAGACAGGACAAAAATGACTCAAACTGGGAATGAATGCACAACTATTACTACCAAACTTAACAACATAGAAATAATTATAAGAGTATTATGAACAATTACTTGTCACCAATGTAGAAAACCTAAATGAAATTAACAAATTCTTTGAAATGTACACATTATCTCACCTGACTCACAAAGTAACAGAAAATTTCAGAGATCTATTACAAGTAGAGATTGAATCACTTCTTGAACATCTATCAACAAAAAGAAGTCCAGGACCAGATGGTTTTAGTGCTTAATTACATGAAACATTGAAAGAAGATTTAACACTAATTATTCTCAAACCCTTTCAAAAATAGAAATGTAGATTTACTTCCAGAATCATTCTATTAGGCCAGCATTACAATAATACCAATGCTGGAAAAATAAAATAAACATTAGAAAATTACAGACCAATATCTCATGAATATGGATGCAAAAATCCTCAGCAAAATATAGTAAAACAAATACAACAGTATATTAATATAATTATGTGCATTATCAAGTGGAATTCAAGGAATGCAATGATGGTACAACATAAGAAAATCTGTGTGATACACAACATTAATAATATTAGAGATGAAAAACAAATTATCATCTCAATTGATGCACAAAGTCATTAGATAAAATCCAGCATTATATCATAGTATAAAAAGCTCAAAAATTTAGGAATAGAAGGGAATTTTCTCCATATGATAAAGACCTTTTTAAAAATACAATGTAAATACATTCAATGTTGAAAGACTGAAAGCTTTCCCCCTAAGATCAGAACCAGAAAAGTATGCCTGTTGTCCACCATAATTCAATATTGTACAAGAAGTTCTAACAAAAGCAATCGAATTCTTCAAAATTGGAAAGAAGGAGTCAAATTACCCATATTCAGAGATGACATGATGTTATATAGAGAAAACAAACATAGAAGAAATTTACTAGAACTAATGAATTCAGCAAAATTACAGGATTCAAGATAAACATGCAGAAGCCCATTTTTTTCTATACATGCATAATAATTAATAACATGAAAATGAAATCAAGAAAACTATTCCATTTACAGTAGCACCTGTAGGAATTCAAAATAATAAATGTAACCAAGGAGGTGAAATAATTGTACACTAAAAACTACAAAACATTGTTGCAGGAAATTAAAGAAGACATAAATAAATGAAAATATCCAATGTTCATAGATAGGAAGACTTAATATTGTTAACATGTAAATAATGAAATCCAATATAATCCTTATCAAAATTACAGAAGGCTTTTTTGGAGAAGTAAAAATCTTATCCTCAAATTCATATAGAATTGCAAGGGGTTGCAAATAACCAAAGCAATCATAAAAAGGAAGAACAAAAGTTGGAGGACTCACACTAAAACAATAGTAATTAAAACAGCATGATATTTGCATAAGGATAGATATATAGATGAAAAGAACAGTTCATTTACCTCAGCCAAACCCATTCAGTTACCAAGCATGTACTCCAAGTATTCTCAAAACCAACAGAACAGAGATCTATTATAGTTGAAAAGGCTTGGTGTGATATCAATAGAGGCACCAGAGAGGCACATAGCTACATAGAGAAGAGGTAAAATCTAAGTCATTCCTTGATAACAGTGAGTCTGTGACTATACCATACACTGTGCCTTTTGAGGATTAACACCAGAGTCAAAAAGCTGTGTGTGAAATACATATTGTTAAAATAGTCCAGGCAAGTCACCAAGCAAATAAGCAAAAAGAAACAAATGCCAGAGGGAAGTTTTATTCACAGTTGCGAAAATATAGTATCTAAAATATGCAGTATTCAACAAAATATAAGGAACATACAAATAGGAAAAAGTGACTCTTAAATATGGTAATAATGGGCAATAGAAACTAAATTTATGGAGGCCCAGCTCTTTGACTTAAGAAAGACTTCAAACAGCTATTATAAGTGTTTAGAAACTAAAGGGAAGCAGGTTTGAGAAATTAAAGGATGTTTGGATTACAATGTCCCATCAAGTAGGTAACATTAAAAAGATAGAAATTATTAGAAAAAAAGAAAAAAGCAAATTGGACTTATATAGTAAAAGGAAAAAAACAAAACTACAATAAAACAAATGAAAATATACCAAAGGGCCTGAAAATTAAGTTTGAGCTGGTAGAAGAAAGAATCAGTGAACCTGAAGATATCTTGAAAGAGATTATGCAATCAGCAAAACTGAAAGTTTAAAGAATTATGAAAAATTAACAGAGCCTCAGAGAAATGTGGGACACTATTAAATGCACTAAGATATGTGCATTGGGAATAGAAGAAGACAGAGAGAGAAGTCGATGAAAAATATTGAAAGAAATAATGTTTGAAATCATCATAAATATTTTTAAAAAATCATTAATCTATACATAATCACAAGAAGCCGAATAAAATCTAAGTAGGAAAACATAGATTTCAACACCCTACACACCATAGTCAAAATGTTGAAATCCAAATTCAGAGAAAATCTTAGGAGCAAGAGAAAACAATTTATCATTTTAAAAGAGAAGTCTTTTCATGTAATTCAGATTAACAGCTGAATTGTCATCAGAGACAATGAAGGTTCAAAGAAAGTGGTATGATGTCTTTAAAATACTGCAAGAAAAAAATAACTCTTGACCTAGTATCCTATATCCAGCCAAACCTTCAAAATAAGAAATTAATACATTAAAAATAGAGAATTATTTATTGCTAACAAACCTGCCCTTAAAGGAATACAAAGGAAATTTTTCAGCCTGAAAGTCAAATTCCCTACATGTTAACTTACATCCATTTTAAAACAAAACTAACAAAGAATTTTGGTGAAGGTAAGTAAGTATAGATAGTTTAAATAGAAATATGTATATATATATATATAAATATATTTTAAGAGGTGCTTAGATACCCAAAATATTACACGGAACCCACTGGGATTCCCATGTTGCCCACCTGCCACACCTCCCACCACATCCCACAGAAACATCTCCCACAAATGTGACCCACTACCCTCAAAGGACTTACACATCCTGTGGCCTTGCCACCCACCATAGACCACAGTACACACCGTACCCACGATAAAAAAATAAAAAATAAATAAATAAATTAATTAATTAATTAAAAAAAGAAATATGATTGCATATTGCATAATTTTTATTGTTTTTAAATAAATTAATATAACAAGTAATGAAATAAAACATTAAGCATATACTTGGGATTATAACACTTAAGTATGCAATATATTTGACAACATGGCATAAAAGAAGGGAGGAGGACCAAAGCTCTATTGAAATATGGAAACAAAACTGGAAAGTAACTCATACACAGAGGAATAAATAGATAAAATAAGAAATGGTAAAAAAAGAAGGTAAAATACCAAACTAAAATGCACCCTTGTTACACTTCCTCATCACAGATATCTTAGGATAAAGAAAATTATATAAAGTCAATTATAACACTCTTTAGAGCTGTAAAATATATAAATGACCACACGATGTGAACTGTGGTTTATGGTTGGTGGCAAGGCCCCAGGATGTGTAAGTCCACTAAGGGTGGTGGGTCACACTTGTGGGAGATGTTTGTGTGGGATGTGGTGGGAGGTGTGGGAGATGGGCAACATGGGAATCCCAGGGGGTTCTGTGTAATATTTTCGGTAATCTAAGCACCTCTTAAAATATATTTATATATATATAAATAACATTTTTGTAAGCAAATGCACATATATGCATATATATTTATATATCATGTTACAAATAGTGGTATGTATTGTGAAAATTTTGATTTTTACCCACAATAAAAAATAAATAAATTAAAAAAAGAAAGTCAAAAAATAAAATAAAATAAAATATATAAATGAAGTATTGATAAGAGGAATACCACAAATGGAGAAGGAATAATTCCATATAAAAATAAATTTTCTAGATCTTACTAGAATTAATTTATTACGTACAAAGAAGATTCTGATAAGTAATGTGTATATTGTAATCCTTAGAACAACCACAAAGAAAATTATGAAAAATAGTTAAAAATTTTAAAGTTATTAAAATGTTACACTAAAATATTCATTTAATGGAAAAGAAAACAATAAAAGTAACATATTAATAAAAGTGTAATATATAGAAAATATGTGAATGGAAATTTTAAATCCAACCATATCAATATGAATATTATATCTGAATGTATTAAATACCTAATCAAATAACAAATATTGTTAGACAAGGTCCAACTAAATGTTATTTGTCTATAAGAGAATCATTTTAGATTAAAGCATGCAAAAGGTTGAAAATGAAAATGTAAGAAAACAGTTACTATACAAACTGCAACCAAAAGAGTTAGAGATGGTTATACCAAAATCAGACAAAATAGACTTTAAAACCAACCAAAAATGTCACTAAAGGCAATAAGTGGAATTTTATGTTGATGAAAGAACCAATCAGGAAAATGTAAAAATTATAAATATGATATATCTAAGTAGAGAAGTTTTAAATATATTAAACAAATATAAATTTGAAGAGAGGCTAGGCAAATCTAGAAATACTAGTTGTAGATTTCACTCCCCTCTTTCAAAAATGGATAGGACAATTAGGCAGAAGATCAAAAATTATATAGAAGCCAATAAATTTTTAAATAACCAAGACTAACAAAACATTGAAGCCAATAATAGAAGAATACACACATTCTTCTCAAGCTCACACAAATCATTCTCTAAGAAAATATATGAAAGCTGATTTTACAAGCCTCAAAAAATTTAAGGATCGAAACATGCAAAGTATGTTTTGTGACTACAATAGAACTAAATTATAATTGAATAATGGAAGTAAATTAAGAAATTTCACAAATATGTGGATATTAAACAACATAATCCTAATTCACAAATTATTTAAAAAATAACAAAGGAAACTAGCAATGTATGATATACATAAAGATGAAAACATCACACTAAAAACTTGTGATATACAAGCAAAGCAGTGCTTAGAGAGAAGTTTTTAGCTCCAAATACAGATATTCAAAAGGAAGCAAGAAGTAATATTAATAATAACATATTTGTCGACTGTAAGAAAATAGAGACTGTATAGAATTCTAAACTTAAAACATTCATAAGGAAAGAAAATATTTTAAAATGGGACAGAAATAAATTAGACAATAGAAAAAATAGAGGTCAATGAAACAAAAATTAGATTCTTTGAAAGGATCAATAAAACTGAAAAACCAATTGCTAGACTGGTCATGAAACACAGAGAGAAGACTCAAAGTACTAAAATCAGAAATGAAAGAGGGGACATCACCATTAATCTCTCAGAAATAAAGAGAAATGTAATCAGTACCATTAACAATTATATGCCAACAATTTAGATAACTTAAATGATTCAGAAAAGCTATGAAACTGGCTTAAGAGAAAATATAGTATCTGAGTAGATTTATAACAGCTAAAGAGATTGAATTAGTAATTTTAAACTTCCCACAAAAAATCCGAAGACTTTTTGGCTAAATTGGTGAATTCTACTCAACCTTTAAATAATTAACACCAATTTCTCACAAATCATTTCAAAAGTAGAATAATAGATAGATCTTCCCAGCTAATTCTTTGAAGCCATTGATACCAAAATCAGGCAAAAAATATCACAATAAATGAAGATCATTATCTCTTACAAAAAATACAAAATCTTCAACAAAATATTGGCCATCCAAACCCAGCAACATAATGCTAAGATTATACACCAAGACCAAGTGTCATTGTTGTAAAAAATCCAAGGTTAGGTTAACATGCATAAATCAGACACTGTAATACACTATGCTAACAGAATAACAAACAAAACCCCATCTTCATTTCAATAGATTCTGAAAAATCAATTGCCACAAACATCTTTTCATGATAAAAATGCTTGAAAAAGTGAGAATGGAATGGAATTTCCTAAATATGAGGAAATACATCAATTTAAAATTTACAAATATTATCATTCATAATAATGAAAATCTGAATTCATTCTCATTAAGATCAAGAATAAGGTAAGGATCTCTTCTAGCCACTTCTATTCTACTTGAGGTTCTAAAGAGGAAAATTAGTCAAGAGAAAGAAATAAATGGGATCTATATTGGAAGAAAAGAATTAATCATATCTCTTCTTGCATATGACATTCTCTTGTAAAGAATAAATCTAAAAAGTCTACAAAAGTACAATTATAATGAATGAGTTCAACATATATATATAGCCACATCTTCAATATATAAAATTCAATTGCATTTTTACATACTAGCAATTAACAATCTGAAATAGAAATTAAGAAAAACTTCATTTACAATAATATGAAAATAAAAATATTATGAATAAATTTAAAAGAACTATAAGATTTGTAAACTGAAAACTGAAAAGCACTATAGAAAGAATCTCACAGTATCTAGATAAATGAAAAGACACCCAATGTTCATGGATTAGAAAACTTAATGTTATTAAGATAGTAATACTCTCCAAATTTACCTAAAGATTCATAACATATTCAATCCCTACCATCAGCATCTCAGATGGATGTTTAAAGCAATAAACTCATCTTAAAATTCATTTCAAAATGAAAGGTATCCACAATAGCCTAAGGAATAATGGCAAGCAAGAGTAAACTTGGAGGACTCAGACTTTGCCATTTCAAAACTTACTAAAAAGCTAAGAAATCAAGATATTGTGGCTTTAGCATAAGCATAGATATACAAATCAGTGAAATAGGGTTGTGAGCCCATAAATAGATACTTATAGTAATAGTTAATTGATTTTGGACAAGGGTTCCAGTACAATTCAATGAGGGAAAGAATAGTTTTCTTATTCTGTTCTGGACAATGGGCTATGCTCCTTCCTTAAAATCTTAATTAACACAAAAGTCACCCCAAAGTGGATAATAGAATTTAATAAAGGAGCTATATCACAAAATAATTAGAATAAATTATAGGAGTAAATATTTATTATCTTGATTTATGTAGTGGAAAAAAGGTAATTCAGTAGAAAATGGATAGACTTTTCAACAAATGAATCCAGAACAATTGTCTATTCTGCCTTGCAGTGACCCGTTCTTAATCTTATTTCCTCAAAATTCAGTTTAAACATTCCACCAACATACAGTGCTTCTAAGTGCCCCACCTAATGTAAATCAGATCCTCTGTGATTTTCCTGCAACACCCCCTTCTGATTGTTTTTTTGTCTTTCTTACAATTTACATCACCTTGCAGTTACAGGTTTGCCTATCATTTCTTTTGTATCAGACACACAAATGTAATGGAAGCACTAAACACTGTTTTACTCTCCTTCATACAACTGGAACCATTCTTCAAACATACATGTGCACACACAGACACAACTCACTACATAGTTTTATATGCGTGAGTGAATAAAAGAATGAATAATGGTACATGGATTGATTTAAATTACTTTGGATCTTAGAGAATACAGGGCATTCTGGAATTTTTATTTCAATGCATTTTATATCTTATATTTTACTTTTCTTTAAATCACTTGATCCTACAATGAGAAATGTTTTACTGGGTGTGCCTAAGAAAGCAATTTACCTTTTAAAACTCAAAAATCCAAGTCTTTAGTTCTATGGACTTACAACTCATGAGGGTAAGTGGAAAAGTTTGTTGTTATGCCTTAAGATATAGCATAGAGTAAGTGGTCAAGAAATTATCTGTCTTATCCACGGCTGGTTATAAAATCAAGAAATAGACTTACCAGGGAATAAACCCCAGAGCTAATATCTTAAAATAGCAAATCAGAGAAAAAGACAAAATACAACAGGAAATGATTGCCATTTAAGTGAAGAGGATAAAAATCCAGAAAACATCAAAGAATAGGAACAGAAAGTGGACATACCAAAAAAAGCCTTTAAAAATCATCTTAAAAATGCTCAGAGAGTTGAGGGAAAATACATAGAAAGAACTCAAGTATATCAGGAAAGCAAGTTTTATCAATAAGAGAAACAAGTAAAGGGAGAAATTTTAAAAAGGAAGCAAACAGTACTACTGGAAATGTAGACCACAGTAACTGAAATGAAAATTTCACTGGAGAGTTTTAAGAGCTGAATGGAGTTAGCAGAAGAAATGATAAGTGAACCTGAAGACAAGTCATTTGATATGAGATGAAATGGAGTAGAAAGAAAAAAGAAATATTAAAAGAGAAAATAAATTAAGACAGCTATGGGATACCATTAACCACACCAATATAGATGTTATTGGTCTCAAAGAAAAAGAAGAGAGAAAGGGTCAGGAGAAATATTGCAAGAAATAATGACAGAGAACTTCCTCAAATTAAGAAAAGATGAGAATATGCACATCCAAGAAGCTCAGAGAACACTAAACAGGATAAACATGAAGAAAAATATGCCCATCACATATTGGTTACACTATCAAATGCAAAGGACAAGGAGAGGGCTCTGAAATCAGCAGTAGTGTGTTATGTACAAGGAAGTCCCAATTAGATTGTCAATTTCTTATCAGAAACCTTGGAGGAAAGAAGGCAGTTGGCTGAAAAACTTAAAGTGCTGAAAGAAAACTGCAGGCAACTAAGAATTTTATATCTGGTGAGACACTCTTCAAAAATTACAGGGAGATTAAGGCATTCCCAGGTAAACTAAAACTGAAAGCTTTCATCACAACTAAATCTACCCTAAAACCAAGTCTAGTTGGAAAATGGCATAAGAGTAGGTAGGCATGGCTCAGCTCTTTCACAAATCAATACAGGAAGGGCCAAAAACCTACCCAAGGGAGCTGCTTTAGGGATCTGCAGACCAAGAGGAGTGCTGCCCATCATCTAGAATTGAGAAGGACAGAGAGACTATGAGCCTAATGAAATCCATGAATTAATTGCCCCTATGGCTGGAAACAGCACATATACCTCAAACTCAAGGCAAATGGCCTTGGTAAAACCCTTGATTCACTGCAGCCAACTGAGTGGGAAAGAACATTCACCTCCCAATGAGGAAGATATATCTGGAAGAGGGGAGAGAGTGATTTCTCTTCAGTGAGTTTGACCAGTTGAGCCTCCTTTGAATCTCAAAAAAATATACCCTATCCAGAACTAAAGTGATCCCAGTGGGAGGGAAAGAGGGATCTGATCAGGCAAGCAGCCACACACAACTGCCTTGGGAGAGAGAGAAAATAGGTCAGTGAGGAACTAGGTCAGTGAGGAACTAACCAGCCCAGGAGAGATAAACCAAAATGTTAGAAGCCCAACTGGCCTAAAGGAAAAGAGGTCAGGGAGAGCCAGATAAGCTTATAGAAGCCTACCTAACCTGTGGAGTGAGTGTAGCTCAGTGTAGAGATGGTGTTCTCATATACTACATCCCAGTACCTTCTAGGAGAAGAGATCCAGAGTGATCCATGGGCTATCAGGCACCCAGCCAATACCATGTGACAAGGAACTTATAGACTGAGATTTTGGTTTTACGTTTTTTGGTCTGTTATTATATATTTTTTATAATTTTTATTCTTTATTTTATTCACTAAAACCAGTTGCATCATATGTGGAGGGCAGGTTTCAGGATTATTGATTGATGAGCACCAGCAGCCAGGGACAGTTCCTAACAACCTAAGAGGGAAGCCTGTTTTCTTGGTTTGATTTTGTTTTTTGTTTGTTGTTTTTTCTCTTTCTTCATTTCCTTTTATTTTCTTTTGGCTACTTTTTCTCCTAAGTTCTTAATTTCTTTTCTTTATCTCATTCTTCCCTCTTCTCTTGCTTTTCTTTCATTCCATATTCTCTTACTTGGTCCTCAATTTTTTCTTCATCTTCTTATCAACTTTCCAGTCTTACACTTTATTCTATTTTTTTTCTTGTTTCATTTTTTTCATTCCACCATTTTTATTCTTATTCGTTTGTATTTTTTATGGTCTTTCACTTTTTTTTTCTGGGCTCTTTTATACTTCCATTTTTAACTTTTAGTTATTACTTTTATTCTTTTTCTCTCATCTCTTTCATTTTAAATGGTCTTAATTTTTTCCAGGGAACACAGACAAATACAAGGATATATAATAAGTGGAACCAGATGTCAAAGAGGAATCTAACACAAAACAATACAAAATAAAACCCAAGAATAGAAAAGGAAGCTTATCATATGAAGAAGCCCATCAAGACAAACTTATGACTAGACACCAGCAAAAAATATTTCAAGCCATATTAAGAAACAGGAAGAAAAGGCCCAGTCTAATGAACAAACCAAAGAAACAGGAGGTGATGCAGAACACGGGATAACTAATCAAGGATGTGTAAACAAATATGAATCCACATAATCTACTGAAGGAAGAAATGAAGGATAGTAGGAAGACACTGGGGTGAGGGGCATACTGACAAAATCATAAACATTCATAAAAATAAAAAAGATATGATTCTGATGAATGGCACAATGCAAGAAATAAAAAATACACTGGAAGCACATAACAGCAGATCTGAATAGGGAGAGGATATAATTAACAATGCCAAAGATAGCACATCTAAAATTGGACAGATAGTAAAACAGATAGATAAAAAGATAGGAAAAATCCAGCAAGGACTTTGGGATTTGAATGACAATTAGAAATGGACAAACATATGCATTATAGTCATCCCAGGGGGATTGAGAAGGGAACGATGGTAGAAGGAGTGCTGGAGTATATAATGACTGAAAATTTCTTAACTCCTTTGTGGGACATGGATGTACATGTCCAGGAAGTGCAGCATTCTCCAAACAGTATAAACCCTAACAGGCCTACACTGAAACATATACTTATTAAACCGTCAAATGCTTAAGACAAAGAAATAATACTGAAAGCAGCAAGAGAAAAGAGATACATCACATAAAAAGAGAGCTCAATAACAATAAGCACTTATTCACATCAGAAAACCTGTAGGCAAGAAGGCAGTGGTATGACATCATTAAGGTGCTAAAAACAAAACAAAACAAAACAAAAAAAAACAGCCAGGAAAGAATTCTGTAAGCAGAAATGACAGAAGGGTCACAACTATGGAGGGGAGGATCACTGGTATGGGGTGTCAGTGATGGGGGAATGCATAGGTTGTGGTTCATCTGGGACATGTCACTAAATCATAAGAATATTTTTAAGTGTCCATGGAGTGTGGTCTTAGTGGGTAGAAACCCACACAATAACCAAAAGAATGAAATGCCATCTGGGGAGTTATGCTACATTTTCTAAAGTGCCAGCAAGAATACCCCGAGTACAAGAGCAGTGCCTAGTGAAGAAAGACAGACAATTACAACAGACCCTTGATATCAATTATTGTAGTCATGGCATTTTACTTGTGAAATTGAAACTTAGCCTATTGTTATATATTGCCTAAGACTTACCTCCTTAAAACCCTTCTTCTTCCTCAAATGAGGCCTCTCTCTAAGCCAAACTCAGCATATAAATGCACTCACTACCTTCCATCTGGCATGGGACATAACTCCCCAGGATAAGCCTCCCTGGCACCGAGGCATTATTACTAAATGCCAACTAGATATACATCTGGAAAAAAACACCTTGACCAGAAGGGGGAAAGATTTAATACAAGTGGGTTTTTATGGATAAGAAACTTCATCGTGAATCGGGATGTCATTCCAGAGGTTATGCTTATGCAAGTCTCAGCAGGATCTCACTGACGGCCACAGTAAACAGTGCCTCAAATAACAGGACTCCTGAGGGCTCTAGAGACATCCAGACACTATGATCAGGGCAGACAATCTCAGGATTTCAGCACCCTGTCATTGGGCCTTACTTTGGAATTTATGCTGCCCACTCTAGAGAGCTAGACTCTTTTATAGTTGCCCTACATATGATTCTTTGGGCCCTTGTATTTTAACATATACTTATAAATATACTTGTTAATTATAGGTCTCAGAGTCTCAAATCTTTGGTGTGTCCATGTTCCAGGTGGGGCCTGAATTTCAGTAAAGTTTAAATGTCCACTCTACTGTTCATTGAACTTATCCAGGACACCTAACAAGGGGACTATGATGGACATTGGCCATACCAAGGAACAGAGAGTATCTGCAACTGCAAGCAAGATACTTCCATCCATCTTCTCCATGGTATCCAAGCTCCCTTTCAATTAGAAGCAGAGTGGACATCACCACCTTCAAATCCCCAAGACTGGGAAATGAACAATGGACTAAAGTAGACATATTATTATTCCATTATAGACATTATTATTCCAATAATGGAAGAACACTTATCATTGATATAAAAGGCATTGCCAACCAGAGGTTCTGAAGGGAGGGAGAGGGAAGAATATGTGTAATATTGGAGCAATTTTGGGACATTAGAATTTTCCTGCCTGACATTGCAATGATGGATACAGGCCATAATATATTTTATCATAACCTACAAAATTATGTGGGACAAAGTTTAGACTAAAATGTAAACTATAGTCCATGGTTAGTAGCAATGCTTCAATGCATTTTCAATGATTATAACAAATGTACCATACAAAGGAAGCATGTTGTTAATGTGGGAATGTGTGGGAGGAGTTGGGCATGGGACCTATGGGAATCCACTATATTATTTATGGAACATTAATGTAACCTAAATTTTTAAAAATAAAAAACATTAAAAAAACAGTGAAAAATTTTTTTAAAAATTAGGGAGAATTCAAAATACTCACAGATAAACAAAAATTAAGAAAGCTTTTCAACAAGAAAGCTGCCCTTCAAGAAATACTAAAGGGAGTTCTGCAGGTGAAAATGAAAAAGAGAAGAGAGAAGGTTGGAAGAGAGTGTAGAAAGAAAGAGTATTAGTAAGAATAGCTAAAATGATAGAGAAATATAAATAAAATATGACATATATAACCCTAAAGAGAAAATGGATAATGTAGGTACTGCCTTGAAAGAAATAAAATTGAATGTTAATGGCAAAACTCTGCAATCAAAACACACAGATTGGCAGAATGAGTTAAGAAATATGACTCATCTATATGCTGTCTACAAGAAACTCACATTAGACCCAGGGATGCAAAGGAAGTTGCAAGTGAATGATCAGAAAACAGTTTTAGATAGAAACAGTAAACATAAAAAGATAGGAGTAGCTATACTAGTATTGGACAAAATAAACATCAAGTGCAAAACTATTGAAACAGACAAAGAAAGGGCACTATATATGAATAAAAAGGGTAATTTATCAAGAAGTAAGTGCAATCATAAACATTTATGCACTTAACCAAGGTGCCCCAAAATACATGCTGCAAACATAGGAAAAACAAATTGGAGAAAATATATACCTCTACCAATATACTGGAGGATTTAATACACCAGTATGACCATTAGACAGGCTATCTTGACAGAAGGACAATAAAGAAATAGAGACTTGGAATAATATGTTAGAGGATTTAGATCTAATAGACATACAGACAACATTACATGCAAACACAGTAGTATATACTTTCTTCTCAAGCACACATTGATCAGGCTACAGACTAGACCACAGACTAGGTCACAGAACAACTCTCAATGAATTCAGAATGAATTAAATTATACAAATAATTTCTCTGATCACAATGGAATTTAATTGGAAATTAAACAGGGGCAGAAAACCCAGAATAGGCACAAAGATATGGAAGTTAAATAACACATTCTAGACAATCGGTTGGTAAGGGATTAATTACAAAAAGAAATCAGTAACTACCTTGCAACAAATGGAAATGAGAATAAAACATATCAAATTGTATGGTATGCAGCAAACACAGTGCTGAAAGGGAAATTTATAGCCAAAAATTCCTATGATAAAAAGGAGCTAAAATAAAAGACCTAATTGCACATCTGGATTAACTAAAAAAAGAACAACCAAATACCAAAGCAAGGAGAAGTAAGGACATAACAAAAATAAGAGCAGAGCTAAATGAAATTGAGAATAAAAAAATACTAGAAATAATTAGCAAAACCAAAAGCTGGTACTTTGTGAAGATTAATAAAATTGACAAACCCATAGCTAGACTAAGAAAAAGAGAGTGAAGATGTAAATACATAAAATAAAAATGAGGGAGAGGACATCATCACTGATTCCACAGAAATAACGAGTATCATAAGAAGATACTTTGAAAAATTGCATGCCAACAAGATGGATAATGTAGATGAAATGGAAAAATTCCTAGAAACACACAATGGCATACATTGATGAAACAACTGATGGATTCATTTGTTTTTTTTTACCAATCACAAGTAACCAATCTAAAATCTTCCAACTGAGAAGAGCCCAGGACCAGATCACTTCACAGGTGAATACTACCAATCATTCTGGAAAGAACTTAAACCAATCCTGATTAAACATTTCCAAAAAAACTAGAAGTGCAGGGACATTACCTAACTCATACTATAATTCCAACATCACCCTCACATCAAAACCACATAAAGATGCCACAAGAAAAGAAAACTACACACCAATTTCTCTCTAATCAACCTGGATGCTAAATCCTCAACAAAATACTTGCTAATAATATTCAACAACACATCTAACAAATTATATGCTATGTTCAAGTGGGTTTCATCCCTGGTATGCAATGATGGTTCAACCTAAGAAAATCAATAAATATAATACACCACATTAACAGATTGAAATAAAATATCATATGAAATCATATTATTTGGAGACCCAAATAATAACCAACAGAATATGGAATTCCTATTCTGTGGAGTCCTGCTATATTCCCAATTAGAGGGGCAAGGAATCTCTATAATACATGAGCAGTGCCTAGCAAATGAATACAGATCAATTCACCAGGCCCTTGAAATTGAAGCTTGTACTTATGAACATTGTTCTTCCAAAACTGAAACTTAGCCTAGTATATATTGGCTAATAATTACCTTTTGAAAGCCTCAGTATTGCTCAAATGTGCCATCTCCCTAAGCCAAACACAGCATATAAACTCACAACATTCCCCCCATCATGGAAAATGACTCCCAGGTATGAACTTCCTTGGTACAGAAGGATTATTACCAAGCACCAACTAGCAGTTAATTTGGAAAAAGACTTTGACCAAAAGGGAGATATTTTAAATATAAATGATTTTTTATGACTATGAGATTTCAAAAAGAGTAGGGAGGTCATTGCAGAGATTACGCTTATACACATATCAGGAGGTTCCCACTGACTGCCACAGCAAACAAAGCCTCAAGCAAGGGTGAACCTGAGGGTTCTAGAGCCATCTTGACTTTATAGGCAGGGGCAGACAACCACGGAAATTTGGCACCCCATAGGTGGAACTTACCTTGGAATATATGACAACTCATCTCCCCAATGTACCAGAGTTAGACTCATTTAAATTTTCCTTCACATGGTTCTTCTGCCTTTTTTATTTGAGTCTATAATTAGCATTATTCTCATTAAATATATATCACACAGACTTTTATTTTCTGACTGTTCATATGCTTTTTCAGACCTGAATCTCTGCAGAGTTGCAACCAACACTTACTCTCCAGTTGATTGCACTCACCCAGGACAACAAACAAAAGTATGATGATGGACAATGCCTATCCCAAGAAGCAAAGAGTATCTGCAAAGTCAATCAAGACATTTCTATCCATCTGATCCATGTGATCTAAGCCCCCTCTCAATCAGAAGTAGAGTGGGCATCATCATCCCCAAATCCTCAGGACTGGGGAATGAACAAACATAAGGGGGAATGCAACTATGGACTAAAGTAGATTTATTGTTGTTGTAATGGAAGAATGGGTAACATTGATATAATGACAGTGGTCACCAGAAGTTCTGTGGGGATGGAGCAGGAAGAAGAGGTATAACAGGGCTTACTGGTATTCTACTATAGATATATTATGAATCTAGCTATGGAAGAAATTACAACATTGATGTGGAGCCAGTGGCCACTGGAGGCTCTGGGAACAGGGAGAGAGAAAAACAGTTGTAATATGGGAGATTTTTCAGGTCTTGGGAATTGTCCTGAGTGACATTGCAATGAAAGATATAGGCCATTTTATATCATCACATAACTTGCAGAACTGTGTGGGAGACAGTGTGGTCTACAATGTGAACCACAGTCCATACTTAATGGCAAAGCCCCAGGATGTGTTTATCAATTGCAATTAATGTGCCACATTAATGAATGATGTTTATGTGGGAGGTTGTGGGAGGTGTGGGAGGTGGGGCATATAGTAATCCTTATATTTTGTGTGTAACATTTATGTAATCTATGTATCTTTTAAAAAATTTAAAAAATTTTTAAAAAGATACATTGATAACCAGAAGTTATGAGGGGAGGAAGAAGGAAGAATAGATGTACCATGGGTCATTTTCAAGACATTGCAATCATTCTACATGACATTGCGATGATGGATAAGGCTAGTTTACATTTTGTCAAAATCTATAAAATTGTGTCTGGCAAATTGCAAATCATAATGTACACTCTAGACCATGGTTAGTAGCAATGCTTCAATGTGTACTCATGAATTGTAAAATATATACCACACTAATGAAAGATGTTGATGGGGAGAGTTTGGGAAAAAGAAGGAGTGGGATGTGTGGGAGTTCCTTATATTTTGGGTTTTTGCTTTCTTTTTAAAATTTTTAAATATATTTTTATTTACTTTAAAAATATATTTAGGTTATATAAAATGTTACATAAAAAAATATAAGGGATTCCTATTTGCCCCACTCCCCACAACTCCCATTTTCCCCACATTAACACCTTCTTTCATTAGTCTGGTACATTCATTGCAATTGATGAACACATTTTGGAGCATTGCCACTAAGCATGGATAATAGTTTACATTGTAGTTTACACTCACTCCCACTCAATTCTGTAGGTTATGACAGGATATATAATGGTCTATATCTGCTGTTACAATGTCATTAAGGAAAATTCCAAGTCCCAAAAATGCCCCCATATGACATCTCTTTTTCCCTCTCCCTGATTTCAGCACCTCCATTGGCCACTGTCTCCACATCAATGATATAACTTCTTCCATTGTTAGAATCACAATAAGTCTACTGTAAAATACCAGCAAGTCCACTCTAGTCCATTATTTATTCCCTAATCCTGAGGATTCTGGGATGGTGATGCCCAATCCACCTCTCATTGAGAGGGGGCTTCAATCCCATATGGATGATGGGACTCTCTTGATTGCAGTTGTAGACACTCTTGGTTACTTAGCATGGTGGCTGTCTATCCTCACCTCCTTGTTAGTTGTCATTTTGAGTCCAATGAACTGGAGAGTATGTGTTACAACTCCACTGAAGCTTAGGGCCAAGTTGGCACATGGACAAGAGATTCAAGTCTCTTGGATGTATACCTACCAACTCCAGCACCAACCACAGATTCAACTAGAAGGGACAGAAGAGGCATGTGTAGAGAAATCACAATTGAGTCCAACTCTGTCACACTTGGGAGCACAAACTCCAAAATAGAGCCCACTGGCAAGGCACCAAATTCTGGAGCTATCTGCCATGACCATAGGACCTGTGTGTCTCCAAAGCACTCAGGAGCCCCAATATCTGGGGTATTATCTACTTTGGCAGTCTAGGAGATCCTGATGAAATGTGCATAAGCACTGTCTGTCAGATGACCTACTGACTCACTTTGAAGTTTCTTAGCCATATACACTCATTTGTTTTTATATCCCCCCCTTTTATTCACAATCTTTATCCAGTTGCATCACCACCTGGTGCTTGGTACTAATCCCTCAGTGCCAGGGAGGCTCATCCCCAGGAATCATGTACCACACTCGAGGGTGGGTGTGGGGGAGGGAGGTAAAACATTTATATGCTGAGTTTACCTTAGAGAGAGGCCACATTTGAGCAACATGGAGGCTCTCAGGAGATAACTCTTATGCACACTACAATACTAGGTTAAGATGCAATTTCAAGAGCAAAGGTTCATAAGCATAGTCGTCAATATCAAGGGCCTATCAATCGACCATCCTTTGTCACTAGTCATTGGCCCTGTACTTGGGGGATTGTTGCTGTTCCATTAGACAATATAGCAGAGCTCCCCAGGATGGGAATTCAATATTCTTTTAGTTATTTAATGAATCTCTACACACTGTGGCAATGCCCCATGATCATTTGAACACATATATATATACCTTATATGTATGACCAGGTGAAGTTCCTCCTATGTATTCCCCTACGACTGACACCCCACACCAAAGATCCTCCCGTACCACAGTTCTAACCCTTCCATTACAAAACTTCTTCAAAAATGAAGCCATGAATATCACCAAATACAATTAATAGGAAAATGAAATGATAATGATAGATTTTAAAATAAGAGATAAAATACATAATAATTTAGTAAAACTAAAACTAAAAAATTTTAAAATTGGGATATTAAAAAATGAAAAATATTAATTTTTTTTTTACTTTTTACCTTTCATCACTGTAATATCTGTTGTCCTATATGTACAGTGGCATTGTCTTCTATTTCTTACTGGTGTCTTGTTTTTATTCATTTTGTCTCCAGAGAAGTTTTGGGTCACAGGTAAAGTCACATACAGAATACAGGGGACTCCCATATACCCAACATCTTTCTCCTCTCTCCCTTCCCATATCAATAACCTTTTTTATATGTGGATAGTGCATTTGTTACAACTGATTTACAAATATTGAAACATGGTCAATGGTTTATATTATGGTTTACATTTTAGATGATACACTTATATAAATTTTAGATGATATTTAACATGGCCTGGATCCATCATTGCAAGATCATGCAGAACACTTCCATTGCCCCTTAAATACCCCCATTTCCATCTATTCTATTCCTCCCTCCCCATCCCCTTGGAGCCCATGGTGACCACCAGACTTCACTCCTTAAGGACAAGATTCATAGATACTTCCAACAACACTGAGGCCTTGACACACTAGTTTGTCATCACCTCTTAGGAATGATCCATACTCTCGAGAGACACCCACCCGTCTTTTTGTGAACAAATCGGGCTTCCCCAGGATGGGAGTCCCACTCCTTCCTGCTCATTATGTTGGTCTCCACCCACTGATACAACACATTATGACAAAATGATAACTCACACATTCTCTAGAAGATTGCCCCAGGTTCCCTAGGTGTGCCTTGTTTTGAATGTCCCCTGTCCAACTCCCTAAACTAGTAATCCTTCCTTGCCATATTGCCAAAAGTGATTTCTCAACATTGTAGTTTCAATCATGTACTGACCAATCCCCATTGTTCAGCTGCCTCCTCCCCAAACCTCCCCCCAGTTCCATGGACCATCCAAGCCATTCTCCCACCCTAAAGTGTCAAGCTTGCACCCCTAACCCAATAGTATCAATACACCCCTGTCATATTTCTTCTTGTACAAATACTCACTTCCAATTTATCATAGATTTTGCCCACATGGATGTTGGCTCACAACCTCCTTCTCCCTTCCTATTTCCTTTAAACATATCTTCCAGACTCTAGCTCTCTGAGTCAGCTCAATTTGCTTAATTCATATTGGAGAAGTCATGTAATAATTGTCCTTCAAGCCTGCCTTGTTTCACTCAACATAAGGTCCTCAAGATTCATCCATGTTATCCCATGTGTTAGCACAACTTCCCTGATAAAAAATTATATGAAAAAAGTAACATTAGGGGCACTATCAAAAATATGCAATAAGTTGGGATATATTTGACAAAATATGCAAAGTCCTTGAATCTAAAATATATAGAACACTGTTGAAAGAAATTAAAGAAACCCTACATAAATGGATATATGTACTTTGTTCATGCATCCGGAGACTCAATATTGCCAAGATGTCAGTTCTTCCCAGGTTGATTTACTGATTCAATATAATTCCTTTCAAAATTGAGAAAGAATTTTTGAGTAGAAAATATTAGAAGCTAGTTTTAAAATTCATGTGAAATTCCAAAGGAATTAAGTAGTTAAAATGAATTTATAAATAAAACATAGACACAAGCTCAAGAAAATCCTTAAGAATTTGGACTAGTCAAATATTTCTTAGACATGATACTAAAAGTGCAATACATAAAATAAAAACCTGATAAATTGGACTGATAAAAAAAAACACACTTCTTCAAAAGAAAATGTTAGGAGAACATAGTGATAACCCACAGACTGGGAGAAAATATTTGAAAAAAATTTTATTTTGTAAGGGATTTGTATCCTGAATATTTAAAGACATCTCAAAACTCAATAAAAAGGAAATAAAAAATAAGATGAAAAGGGGCAAAAATTTAAACTGACTCTTCTTTAGAGTTGGCAATTAAGAATGTGAAAAGATACTCAACATCAGTAGATAGTAGGGAAGTGCAAATTGCCATCACAATATGATACATTTGCATGCTTACTTGAATGACTAAAATTAGAAAGATTGACCATATGAAGTATTGGGGCAGATTTTGAAGAATCGTAATTATCATATACTGCTTGTGAAAAACATTTTATCACTTTTGCCATATGATCCAGACATTCCATTCCCAGGAATTTATCAAAGAGAAATGAAAGTGTATGTTTATACAATAACGCAAACAAAAATATTCATGACAGCATAAGTTTGAAAACAACACAAATGTCCAACAAAATGAGTGGATGTGTGAATATTATTTTATCTTTACAATGGAATACAACTAAAAAATAAAAAGAATGAACCACTTATAGATGTAACAACATGAAAGGATTTCAAAATAATAATTCTGCATGTGAAAAGGCATTCAAAAATGGTTACATCTGTATTGTTCCATTTACATAAGATTCTGGAAAGTGAAAATGTCAAAAATCAAATTGTACATGTTAAATATGTGTATTTATAATTAATCATTTTTTTAAAAATAAATCAGCTCATTACTCTCAATAAGGGGAGAGTGTCTTTACACTGTGGACTCACAGTTTCTGTTCATCCATTTTTCCTTTTCATCAGTGTCTTCTTCTCACTTAATTATCAGTGGAAAATCATGATTAGTTGTATCACCTAATTTCTGTAAATAAAGGGCAATATTTTAGAATGTGATAAAAAATTTCCATGAGAAATGACATATTAATAAACTTTGTGAGATAAATTATGAATCTATGCTGAAATATTGCAGGAAAATGTTTTAAATAATGTATTTTTGTATCAAAATTAAAGAATTACCATCCAATGGAAATGTCAAGGTGAATTCATCACAATAATAGTGACATCATTTCAAATTCCATCCCTAATGGGGTTGGTTGATGATTTCATTCTTAGGCAGACATGGGAGGCCTTACAACCTGATTTTGTTCTCCACTATATATAAATTAAAAGGAAGCAGAACTCCTGGGGAAAATAGCTAATGCCATTATCTTTGGGATAAGATAAAATCAAAATGGGTCTTAGCCAGCTTCTTTCTTAAAATCAAAGATGCTTACAGAAAAAAAATATGTCCAATATACTGCTGAAACTACTGGGAAATTTTAAGAATCAGTATCAAAAATTTTCAATTTAATTGAGTCTATGCAAAACCATTAATTCATAATGAGACTCAACAAGGAAATTTTTGTATAAAGTTTGCAAAAACAAACTAATGAAAGGGTGACTACAATAAGAAATGCTTAATATAATTATTGTTCATCCTTACATAAATAACATGCATGCATTTTCTTTTCCTTTTTTTGGATTTTTTAAATTATTATTTTTTTATTATTGTGGGTAAAAATCAAATTTTTCACAATACAAACAAATATTTATAAAATGATATATAAATATATATGCATATATGTGCACTTGCTTACATAAATATTATTTTTTTCTATATATATTTTAAAAGATGCTTAGATTATATAAATGTTACACAAAAATTACGGGGATTCCCATGTTCCCTACTTCCCACACCTCCCATAACATCCCACATAAATATCTGCATGGTTGTTATTTATGTTATGTTTGTTATTTATGTTATGTTATTTATAAGCATGTAAATTATTTATGTAAGTATGAACAATAATTATATTCAAGATGGCTGCATGTTAAATTGTTATGGATATTCTATATAAAACACAAAATTTTTATGTTTTTTTCTACAGAAGAACATTGTAGTTGCTTTTCAATATTTCCCTTCTCTCCTTTCTGTCAGGGGTCTACTACAAAAGGTAGAAGTAAAATTACTTTCTAAATTCCATGTCTCATTATCTGCTTTGAAGAAAAACATACATCACTTTAGGTCATGTCTTATAGGTTATGTAATATTTTCTGACCTTTTCCTAGAGAACTAATACTCTCCTTAATGCAACATCATCAGCTGCATGTTTAATTTCAATGAAAATAGCATTTATTTATGGAGGCTCAATTTGTCTATTTTTACATGCCTGCATTTGTAGGAGTTTAATTAAATTTAT
>JAKSZT010054099.1:460156-480908 GCA_026826555.1 Tolypeutes matacus | reverse complement strand
ATAATGTTCTCAAGGTTCATCCATGTTGCCACATGTATCAGGAATTAATTTATTCTTACAGCTGAAAAGTATTCCATTGTAAGTATGTACCACATTTTGTTTATCCAGTCATCTATTGATAGACACTTGTGTTATTTCCATCTTTTAAATAATGTTACTATGAACATCAGTGTGCAAATATTTGTTCATATCCCTGTTCAGAACTTCTGACTTTATACCTAGAAGCAAGATTGCTGGATCATATGGCAGTTCTATATTTAGCTTTCTGAGGAGCTGCCTAACTGTCTTCCACAGTGACTGCAACATTCTACATACCCACCAACAATGAAAATGTGTTCCTATTTCTCCCTATCCTCTCCAACACTTTTAGTCTTCTATGTGTGTGTTTTTTTTAATAGTGGCCATTCTGATGGGTGTGATATGATATCACATTGTAGTTATTTTTTTTTTAATTTAACTTTATTTCTATAGAAAGTTTAGATTATGGAAAAATTACTTTGAAAATATAGGGAATTCCCATGTACCCCATCCCTTCCCCATCTCACATTTTTCCCTTATTAATAGTATTTTACATGTGTGTGGTACATTTGTTACACTTAATGAACAAATATGAAGCTTTGCTCCTAAACATGGTCTATAGTTTACAATATAGTTTACAGTTTGCACCATAAAATTGTATAGTTCTTGACAAAATGTATAAAGGCCTATATCCCTTATTGCAATATTATTCCCTAAAAATTCCTTGCATTCCACCTATTCTTCCCTCTCTTTCCCTTCATTATCTCTGGTAACCACTACTGTTATATCAATGTTACAAGTTATTCTGTTTCTACAATAATAAGTCTACTTTGGTTTATATTTTCATTCCACACTTAGGTTTTTACTTTTCTAAATCATGAGGATTATTGGATAATGATGCCTGCTTTGCTTCAGGATGAAAGGAGGGTTTTTAATAGCAAACCTGGAAATCAGGTTTTATGTGTTCTGCAACTTTGTTCTTCTTCAGTTTTGTTTAGGATTTCTAGGTCTTTTACAAATCCATAGATACTTTAGAACAGTTTTGCCAATATCTACAAAATAACTTGTTGTTATTTAGAATGAGATTGTGGTAAACATATAGATCATTTTAGGAAGAAACCTCTCCTACCAATATTGAGTCTTCCAACCCATAATGACAGAATAAATCTATTAATTTTTAAAAAATTTATCTTTAATTATTGTCACAATGTACATAGAATTCAAAATGTCTCATTCTATCCATTTTTCAAGTGTTTAGTTTGGTAATATTAATTACACTCAAAATATTGTGTTACCATCACCAATATCCAATACCCCAAATTTTCATCACATGGTACACAATGATTGGTCAAAATGTTTGTTGAGTAAAATAAAGTCTAAGAGAATTTGTTGTGGAAAGTATTGCTTTGGGAAAATATTACAATTATGGACAAGGGTTGCTAGTCAGAAACAGTATGAAGGAGAAGCAGAGGCATTTGTTTTCCCTGGTATATTCAGATAAAGGACACTGCATCTATATATATTAAATAAGACATGAGTAATTTAATGTGTGTTCAATACATAACATTTATGTTAATTTCATGAAAGCTAATTGTGGATAAATTCTTATTGCTCTGGTCTATTTTGCAGAGTTTCATCAGTTACATGGAATGAGAAAACCAAACACTTGTTTTAGAATTTCCCTTCCTTGGTGTCTCAGAAGACATAGAAGTGCAACTCCTCCTCTTTGGGCTGTTCCTATCCCTATACCTGGATACCTCCCTGGGAACCTGTAAAAAATATTCACTATTAATAATATGCACAATGTTGGACATTTTCTATTCACTATTTTATTTAATTTATACCAGTTTCACTATTCTGATTTAATGGATGAAGAATATGAGAATTACAGCAGTGTGATAATCTTGTCCAAGACATGTTATAATGTCTGGAATGAAACTCAGAGTCTCTTGTTTCCTAAGATTTTGTATTTCACCAATAAATTTACTTTTTAATAAACAATTTTAATAATTTTTTTTTATTTTTAAAGAAGTTTTAGATTACATAAATGTTATATCCAAAGTATAAGGGATTACCATATGTCCGACTCCTCCCCCTCCCACACTTTCCCAAATCATTAACATCCTTCATTACTGTGGTACATTTGTTACAACTGATGAACCCATATTGAAGCATTGTTACTAACCATAGACTACAGTTTAATTTATAGTTTACACTTTTTCCTGCAAAATTTTGTGAAGTTATGACAAAATATACAAATGTATCTATCACTGCAATGTCATGCAGGACAAATCCAATTTCCCAAAAATACTCTCATATGACAACTATTCTTCCCTCTCCCATCCCTCAGAACCTTCAGTGGCCACTGCTTTTACATAAATGACAAGAGTTCTTCCATTACCAGAATATAATAAGTCTATAAAGAATAATAGTAAGTATAATTTATTCCATTGTTCATTCCCAGATCTTGAGGAGTTTGGGGTGGGGATGCCCTCTCAATCTATGCTTCTAACTGAAAGGGGGCTTAGATCACATGGATCTTATGAATGGAGCTATCTTGCTTGCAGTTGCAGTCTCTCTCTGTTATTTGGGGTTAGCATTGTCCATTATAATGTACTTGTTAGCTGACCTGGGTGAGTCCAATGAACTGGACAATAATTGTGGCAACTCTGCTGAAATTCAGGGCTCAATTGGCTCATGGATGGACCAAGATTCAAGTTTCTGGGACAAATATTTATCAAGTATAGTGCAAAATATTAATTCAATTAAAAGGGACAGAAGAGCCATGTATAAAGAACTTATAATATGATTTTAAATCTCTTACACTGGAGAGCATAAATTCTAAAGTAAGGTTCACTGATAGGCTGCCAATTTCCTGAGCTATCTCCTCTGTTTATAGTTCCTGGATGTCTCCAGAGCTTTCAGGAGCCCCTTTATTTGAGTCACTGTTTACTGTGCCAGTCAATGAGATCCTGCTGAGACTTGCATAATCATAACGTTTGGAATGAACACCTGATTCATTTTGAAATCTCTTAGCCATAAAAGCTCATTTGTATTTACTATATCCTTCTTTTTGCTAGGTCTTTTTCTAAGTGCATTGCTCGTTGGCATTTGGTAATAATCACTTGGTGCCAGGGAGGCTCATGCCTGAGAGTCATGTTCCATGGTGGGAGGAAGGTAATGTGTTTATATACTGAGTTTGACTTAGATAGAGGACATATTTGAGCAACAAGGAGGCTTTCAGAGGTAACTCTTAGGCAGTATGTAATACTAAGCTAAGTTTCAATTTCACAAGAAAAGGATAAGTACAATCATCAATATCCAAGACCTGGCCTAATGGTCTATTTTCCTTCATTGTTCCTGCCTTTGCTCTTGGGAGATTCTGGTTGTCCTATTAGAGAGTTTAGCAGAACTCTTCAGGATGTGAATTCCATATTCTTTCAGTTATTGTGTGGATATCTAACCAGAGAGAATATTGCAAGTAAGTATGAATCTTATTCTTCAAAAATCAAAACTTAATGGTTACCATAGGTTCCAAGGAGAGGGGGAAAGAAGAATAGAATAGGTGGAACATAAAATGATTTGTTTAGTGTATAGAAACTTAATATGCATATGACATTACATAGTGCTACTGGGTGAGATGCGCATGTGGGACCCTGGGTTAGGCCTTTTCAAGACTAAAAAGGTTATTTTGAATGACTATTACCTTCCAATGTATGAATGTACCATAATTTACCTAATGATTTCTCTACTGTCGGACATATCAGTTGTTTCCAAGTTGTCATCATCAAGAATAATCCTCTGATAAACAAACAAACAAACAAACAAACAAAAAAAGAATAGATGGGACATAAAGATTTTTTTAGGACATTAGAACTGTTCAGCATGCTCTTAGAATAATGAATACAGGCCACTTTAAATTTTGTCAGAACCTCTAAAAGTGTATGATGCAAAATGTAAACCATAATGTAAATCATTGACCATGGTTAGTAGCCATGCTTAAATATTTGTACATCAATTTTTAAAAATGTGCAATCTGCATATAAAATGTTATTAATAAGGTAGAGGAGCAAAGGGTGAAGGCATTTGGTATATGAAAATCTTCTAATTTTTCTGTAAATTTTCTGTAACCTAAAGCTTCTTTGATGATAAAATGAAAAAAACAAGACACTGGAGAATATATGAAAGAAAATGTCTCTATACATACATGACAACAGATCTCACAGTGATGAAACACACAATGTCAAAAAATTTTATTTACTTTTTTATTATTTCAATTTTTAATTTTAAAATATATATATATATTATTTCATTTTCTTATTAATTTTATTTGGTTATTTGGATGGCTTCATTTTTGGAGAGGTTTTGGTTCACAGAAGGGTCACAACAATGGCAGAGGAGGATCACTGGCACAGGGTGTCAGTGATGGGAGAGGCATGGGTAAGTGTTCACCTGGGACATGCCTCTAAAGCATATAAATATGTTCATGGCTTTATTGGGCATTGTATGGGTGGGTGTATAATTCTTTTAATATGCTTTTGGATTCAGTTTTCATGTATTTTGTTAAGGATTTTTCCATATATTTTCATTAGTGAAATTGCTATGTAATTTTCTTTTTCTTTTTCTTTTTTTTTTGTAGTATCTTTATCTGATTTTGTTATTTTGATAATGTTGGCTTTATAGAAAGAGTTTGGTAGCATTTTTTCCTGTTCAATATTTTGGTAGAGCTTCAGCAAGATTGGTGTTAGGTCATGTTTGACTGACCAGTAATATTCACCTGTGAAGCTATCTGGTCCCAGGATATTCATCTTTGGGAGGTTTTTGATGACTGTTTCAATCTCTTCACTTGTCATTGTTAGGTACTTCTGTTTCTTCTAGGGTTATTGTAACTGTTTCTTGTGTTTCTAGGAATTTGTCCATCTCCTCTACGTTGTCTAAGTTTTTAGCATAAAGTTGTTCATAGTATCCGCTTATGATCTCTCTTATTGCTATGGGGTTAGTTGTAATGTCCCCCCTATCATTTCTTATTTTATTTATTTGTGTCTTCTTTCTTTTTTCTTTGTCAGTTTAACTAAATTTGTCAAATTAACAAAATTTGTCAATTTTGTTGATCTCAAAGAACATCTCTAGTTTTGTTGATCCTCTATTGTTTTTTTGTTGTTGTTGTTTTTGTTTTGTTTTGTCTCAAATTCATTTATTTCTGTTCTGATCTTTACTATTTCTTTTTTTCATCTTGGCTTGGGATTAGTTTGCTGATCACTTATTAGTTCCTCCAGGTGTGTAGTTAGATTTTCAATTTTAGCACTCTCTTCTTTTTAATGTAAGCATTGAGGGCTATAAACTTCCCTCTCAGCACTGCCTTTGTGGTTTTCCATAGGTCTTGATATATTGAGTCTTCATTTTCATTCATCTTAAGATATTTGCTGTGGGAAGCCATGTGGCTCAAGCAATTTGGCTCCCATCTACCATATGGGAGGTCCCGAGTTCATTACCTGGGGCCTTCTGGTGAATGCAAATGGGCACATTCAGAGAGCTGACCCCCATGGAGAGCTGGCTCACTCTGAGAGCTGGCCCATGAGGAGAGCTGCCACAACAAAAAAGAGACAAGGAGAGACAATGAGACACAGGAAACCAGGGAGCTGATATGACTCAAGAAGTTGAATGCCTCTCTCTCACACCAGAGATCCCCAGGTTTGGTTCCCATTACCTCCTAAAGAGAAGACAAAGAAGAGAAGAGAAGCAGACACAGAGACAATGCAGTGAATGGACACAGAGAGCAGACAGTGAATGCAAAAACAACAAGTTGGGAGGAATAAATAAAATAAATCTTTTTAAAAAAGATATTTGCTGAATTCTCTTGCAATTTCTTTGTGACACACTGATTATATAAGAATATGTTATTTAATCACTATATATTTATGAATTTTTCCTTTTTACATCCATTATTGATTTCCACCTTCATTCCATTGTGATGAGAAAAAAATGTTTTGTATAATTTCAATCTTTTTATTTTTATTGAGACTTGTCTTGTGATCCAATATGTGGTCTATCTTGCAGAAGGATCCATGATCACTTTGAAGAACGCATATCCTGTCATGTTTGGGGTGCAATGCTCAATAGATATCTGTTAGTTCCACTTCATTCATCATATTATTCAAGCCCTTCTTCCTTTATTTATCTTCTGCCCAGATGTTTTATACAATACTGAGAGTTGTGTACTGAAGTCTCCAACTATTAGTGCGGACTTTGCATTGAAAGCACAAGCAAAAAAGGAAAAAAAAAATAGGTAAATAAGACATCATCAAAATTAAAGCCTTTTGTTCATCAAAGGACTTTGTTACAAAAGTAAAAAGACAACCTAATTAATGGAAGAAAATATTTGGAAATCACATATCCAATAAGGGTTTAACATCCAAACTATATAAAGAAATTTTAAAACTCAACAATTAAAAGAAAAACAACCCATTTTAAAATGAGCAAAAGACTTGAATACACATCTCTCCAAAGAATATATACAAATGGCTAAAATGCACATGTAAACATGCTCAATATCACTACATTTTAGGGAAATGCAAATCAAAACCTTAATAAGATAACATTTCACTCCCACTAGAATTGCTACTATTTAAAAAATCACAGAAAATTGCAGGGGTTGGAAAGGATGATGAGAAATTGGGACACTCATTCATTACTGGTGGGAATGAAAAATGGTGCAGCCATTGTAGAAGAACTTTTGGCAGTTCCTCAGAAATCTAACTATACAATTACCATATGACACAGCAATCCAGCTCTACTAGGTATATACCAGAAATAATCGAAAACAGGGACTCAAACAGATATTTGCTCATCACTGATTATAGTATCATTGTTCATACTTGTCAAAAGATGGAAACAATGCAATTGTCCATCAACTTATGAATGGATGAATTATCTATCTATCTATCTATCATCTATCTATCTATCTATCTATCTATCTATCTATCTATCTATCTATCTATCTATGTCTGTCTATCTATCATCTATCTATCTATCTATCTAGCATTATAATGTAAACTCATTCAGTCATTAAAATGAATGAATTCCTGAGGTATGTCATAGCATGGACAAAACTTGAAGACATTATGCTGAGTGAAATATGCCAGACACAAAAAAATAAATATTGCCTGCTCTCACTGACATAAAATATATAGGATAAGCAAACTTATTGAGTTATCTAGAATATAGATTGCCAAGGGCTAGGTTTGGTGTAGGGAATGGGAAGTCAATATTTAATTTGTACAGAATTTGTAATTAGGTTGGCTGTAAATTTTGGAAATGGATGTTGTGGCAGTTTGCTATTATTGATGAATTCCCAAAAGAAATACTGGTTATGTTTGTAAACTTGTCTGTTCTTCTGGGCTAGTGATATCCTTAGATTGTATTGCATTCAGAAGTTTCACTTTTACTTCATTAAATTAAGACTAGGGCTTTGATTGGGCTGCATCAGTAGGACATCAAGACCCCACCCACCACAGAGTAAATGACAAGGCAGAGGAGACAGTGGGAGGTTTTGATCCTGGAGCCTGGGAAGTAAGCGCACAGAGAGTAAGAAAGAGAGACGGCTCCATTAAACACAGCAGAGGCACCGGGAAGAGAGATGAGCCATTTGCCTGAGAGTTTACAGCTGGCCTTGTGCAGAGAGCAGAGCAGCTGAGCCCAGACCTAAACAAACCCTTGGAGAGACACCACACTGGAGGAAGACTGAACCCTCACAGACATTACCCACCATTTATTTTTGCCAATACATGGCAACAGACCTTGGTGAGGGAAGTAATTTACAATTTATTGCCTGGTAACTGTAAGCTTCTACCCCAAAGAAATACCCTCTATAAATCCCAACAGATTTCTGGTATTTTGCATCAGCACTCCATTGGCTGACTAATACAGATGATGCTGATGTTAGCACAATATTGTGAGTGTATTTAACAACACTGGACTATATATTTAAATGTTGTTATAAGAGTAATTTTAGTTCTTATATGTGTCAATAAAATAAAAGTTAAACCATAAAACACAGGGCTATATAAGGAAAGGAACCTTATTCTAAATTATGCACTATAGTCAAGAGAAAATTATAAAAATATTTTTCATGAATTTTAAAGAATGTACCATACTAATGCAAGGTGTTAAGTGCAAGATAATTTATAGGGAAAAATTCCTAAATGCAAACTACGGACTTGTTATAATACAGTATAGACACATCTCTTCAATAATTGGTGCTGGGAAAACTATTTATCCATGTGGAAAAGAATACATTTGGGCCACTACCTCTCTCCATGTAAAAAAAAAATAAATAACTCTGAATGGACAAAGGATATAACCATACAAATTAAAACCATGAAAGTCTTAGAAAATACAAAGGAAGAAACTTCATAGCCATGGATATTGTGGTGATTTCTTAGATATGACCACAAAAGCAAAAACAAAACAGGAAAAAAATAGTTAAAATGGAATTCATCAAAAATAAATCCTTTGAACTACAGGAAAGTGAAGACAACCTACACAATAGAAGAAAATAATTGCTAAGCATATATATGATAAGAGCTTAACATCCATAATATATAAAGAATTGGTCCAACTGAACTAAACAACAATAACCTAATTTAAAAACTAGCAAAGAACTAAGATTGGCATTTTTCTAAATATAAACAAATGGCCAAAAATGCACAGTAAAAGATACTCTATATCATTCATTGATTATCAGGGCAATGCAAATCAAAACCTAAATGCAGTAGCACTGAACACCTACTATAATGGCTATTTAAATAATAATAATAATAATAATAAGTGTTGAAGAACATGCAAATTGGAAGCTTGTATATTGCTGGTGGGGTTGTAATTTGTTACAGTCTCTAGAAATCATTTTTGTGGCTCCTCAAATATTTCAGCCTAGATTAACCGATGACCTGGCTATCCATCTTCTTAGTATATTACACAGTGTAATTGATAGTAGGGATTGGAACACACATTTGTACATTAACATTCATGCAATAATTATTTACAATCCCCAAAATGTAGAAAGAAGCCAAGTGTCTATCCATGGATTATATGATAAATACAATGTGGCATTTACAATTTATGGAATGTTATTTAGCCATAATAAGGAATGAAGTTTGATATATGCTATAACATGTACAATTTTGGGAGACATCATGATAAGTGAATTAAACCAGATATAAAAGCCAAATATTGTATGATCTTGCTTTTATTAAATACTTAGAAAATCAAGTTCATAAAGACAGATAGTAGATTACAGGTTTCTAGGAGCTGGAAGATGAGGGGTATGTGGAACTATTTCTAAATTGATGAAGAATTTCTGTTGAGGTGATGAAAATGTCTAGATAAAGATGTTGGTGAAGGTAGCACAATAGAGTGAATATAATTATAACTAGTTAAATGCACACTCAAAAGTGGTTAAAAAGATAAATTTCAGTTGCATTTATAATATTAAAATAAAAAGTTAAAAGTATATAAAATTTACCGTTCTTGTTTAGGGTTTAAGTGAATCAAAATATTAATAGATTTATTAACTGAATAATTTCAAAATATGGGGGAATTTAATTGGGGAACTCCCTGAAAAGCACTAAACACAGGCCAAGGTGCAAAAAGGATCTAAATATATTTTTTTCAAATTAATAAAACTGTAACTGAGGGACTAAATGACAGGTCCTGATTTATGTTTCTAACTTGACATTCCTAATAGTTTTTGTCAAGATCATCAAGGAAAATGGTGTATTGTCCATGGATTTATATCCAATGAATAGAGTTTGCCAATTTGTTGAAAAGGAAAATAGAAAATTTCTGAAGATGATGGCCAGCACTGTATCCTTACCCCATGTCCATGCTTTGGAGTGAAATGAACTTAGTCCAGGTGGGTCCTTCTGTCTTCAACTTTGGGGTGAACTTTAAGTCACTGGAAGGGGTAAGTTTCTAGGAAGGCAAGAGAGTCCATGGAGGAGGAGTAAGAAAAAATGGATCCACCTAACTCACAGTATTGTCTCCTGGAAGCAGAAAATCAGCCAGAAAAAAATTTCCTTTCTCTCCAGACCAGTGTCACATAGGGAAATGATAGTTAATTGGTAGAAGTAGCAAGAAGAAAATGTGCTTATTAGCAAATATATGGAAGCTTTAAATATCAGCTTGTGCAACCTTGGGGAAGCAGAGACATGGTGATTTTTCTTAGAGTCCATATTTGCCTAGAGGAACAATGCCTGGGGTTAGAGCTTCAGACACCATCATCAAACTCCCAGAGAGGGATTAATACTTCCACACGGAGACCTTTCTCTTAGAAATCCTATTCTGGTGAGTCAAAGAGCCCAGTAGATGTTGCAGGAGGGAATCAGAGAGAAGGAAAGCTGAAATATTAACCTGATGTCTTCAAAGTGGCAATCCATCCTAGACCAAGTTTCAGACTTGTTTTCCCATTTTTCTTTGGTTTTCCCATTTGATTAATTACTGAATGAATTATATATTATGAGATTAAAAAGGAAATGTCAATTTAACTCAGGAATATCGAGTTTTTTTGTTAACAATTAAGCACTGAGAATGGGAGCCTAATTGAAATAAGGAATTTCAGGATAAGTTGGTTCTAGGAAAAGAAGAATATCTCTGCAAAGAGCTTTGCAGATAAGGTGAGAAAATGAAAATAGAGTATTAGATATAGAGATATGTGCAGAGAAGTGAGGGCATTATGTTCTGTATTTTTTTAAAGATGAGGTATTTGTTTATATTTCACTATCAATCCAATGAAGGTAGATATTACTTTGCAAAAGTAGTTAATGATACACAAACCTTAGTAGAGTATTGAAATGAAAAAATATATCTCTTTAATAGGGAAAGAGGTATAATACAACATTTACTTAGCAATTATTCCTTTATTGATGGAGTTCAATTATTAGGGGTTAATTAGCCGTTTCCTTTCTAAATTGCAAATTGCTCAATCCTTGACATTATATACTGCTGCCTAAGGATTTTTATTCATATTATTACATTGCTTCAAATTTAGAATTGCAGTTTTATCACCAATTTTGCTGTCTGCAATTGGTTTCTTTTATTTCATTTTAGGTATTTGGGGAAGATTTGAGTGTTTATAAATTTTGCATGGATGAGTCCATTGAGCTGTAGGGTAGGAGTTGCAGCTCCACCTAGATTTCATGCACACCTGGCAAATAGGTAGGCGGGAGGCTCCAGTCTCTGGAAGTATACCTAAAAACTCCAGCATTGCATATAGGTTCGAATAGAAGGGACTGGTGAACCATGTGCAGGGAGGACTTATTTGAGTCCAACTCTGTCACTCTCAGGAGCACAGACTCCAAAATAGAACCCACTGCTAAGGCATCAGTCTCTGGGGCCATCCCACGTCACCTGGTGAGGAGACAACGATGGGAAATGGCCATCCCAGGGAATGGAGAGGGCCTGCATCTGCAGGCGGGATCATCCCACCCACCGTATCCATGGGATGTAGGCCCTCTCTCACTTGGAGTTGGAGTGGACATCACCAACCCAGTCCCCTCTGGATTGGGGGAAGAACTATGGACTAGAGTGGACTTGATGGTATTCTGTTGTTCACATATGGTGATTCTAGCAATGCAAGAAATTATAACAATGAGGTGGAGCCAGTGGCCACTTGACACTTTTGGGGTAGGGAGGGGATGAGCAGTTGAAATACAGTGGCTTCTTTGGGAGTTGGAGGTTGTCCTGAGTACTGTTGTGGCAACGGATGTAGGCCATTTTAAGTCAGCACACACCACTCAGAACTGAGTGGGAGAGAGTGTGGTCTACAGTGTGAAATGTGGTCTATGGTTGGTGGCAAGAATCCAGGATGTTTAAGTTCATTGAGGGTGGTGGGCCACACTGTGGTAGATGTTTGTGTGGGATGTGATGGGAGGTGTGGGAGGTGGGCAACATGGGAATCCCAGTGGGTTCCGTGTGGTGTTTTGGGTGATCTGGGCACCTCTTAGAATATATGTATATATATATATACAACATTTTTGTAAGCAGGTGCACATGTGTGCATGTATATTTATATATCATTTTGCAGATGTTTGTATGTGTTGTGATAATTTTGATTTTTACCCATAATAAAAAAAATAATAATAATAATGACAACACCAAATTCTGACAAAGATGTAGAGAAATGCATACTTTTTTGGTGGGAGTGTAAAATGAGGCAAAGATGCTTGAAAACATTTTGGCAATGTCTTTAAAAACTATACTTGCAACTACCATTTGATTCAGCAATTGTACTCCTGGGCATTTATCTCAGAGAAATGAACACTTATGTTCACACAACAATTTGTACACACTGCTTTTAATAGCTTTATTCTTAATAGCCCCAAATTGGAAATGATATAGAGTACTTCAGTGGGTGAATAAATAAACTGTCATACATTGAAAGAAAAAAAAATTTTTGCATGGAAAATCAATTTGTTTTACATATTGTGTTTTCCCTATTGCCTTTAAAATTTAGAAAGCTCTTCAGCATCATTTGAGTTAAAGAGCATCCATTTATAAGTACTGCCTTTTTTTTTTTACCCCTCTATTTTCCTTTTAGAATGTTTTCCCTTTTGTGATTTGATTTATATCTAAAAGTTGCATCACCTCTGCCATCATTCAGATACCATTCTTTAAATTGGACAACCAGTAGATTATATCCTCTTTTTTTTTTTTTTTTTTTTTTTTTTTTTTTTTAAAGATTTTATTTATTTATTCATTTATCCCCCCCTTGCTGCTTGTGCTCGCCGGGTCAGCTAACCACGCCGTGCGGGCGGGCCCGCCTTCACCAGGAGGCCCCGGGAACCGAACCCCGGGCCTCCCATATGGTAAACGGGAGCCCTACTGATTGAGCCACAGCCGCTTCCCAATTATATCCTCTTTATAAGCATATTTAAATCTATATTCCCTTTATAGGACTAAATTATACATTTAGAGACTCCTTCTTCACTGCATTTTTAAAAAGTGTAATTGCATATAATTTTATTTCCCAGTCTTTACCAATTAATTATCCATATTTATATATTAAATTATTATTTTCCATCTTATATAACAGATGTTCATTTTGGATACTCTATTCAATATTTCTTAATAGAGTTTCTTTGTAGAAACCTTTAACCTGCTTTCATTTTTGGTATTTCATCACATCACATTTTCTTAAATGTGTTTTCTATATAACATTCAAATATTCACACACCATTGTGAAAACACACAGGTGAACAAAACGGGGTGACTTTGCTTATTTGGATCTTGCGTTATACTGGAGAAATTAGATAAAAATGAAATAAGTGAGTGTGTGTCATCATGCCCTAGTGGACACATTATATGAAGAAAGTTGATTAGGCGAAGAGATTGATTTTCATGTAAGTGCAAGATTTTATAGAGTGCAATCTGGGAAGTCCTTTATATTTGGGATGAACAAGAAAATCAGGACAGGAGTGTGTCTATTTGATTTGTCAAGAAAGAGATAAAATACAAAGCTCTGGAATATCAAAGAAAAGACTCATGCACAAGAAAAATGAAAGATTAACCAGCTTCATTTGCTATGTGACCAGATGAAAACCCCTGTGTTCTATTAAATATGGGGCAGATACAGAATGACAGGTAGATCAGGGCATGATGTGGAGACCATGAAAAGGTAGGTGCAGCAAGAACACCTGCTCTGTCCATGGCCCTTGATACTGGAGGAGCCTCAGCTCCCACGTAGGCTGCCTGTTCTTTTCACAACTTGTTAACTCTCTTCCATTGTCTCTCCATTCATAGGAACTTTTTCCATTATCAGGGAATGGCCTTCTTTTTTTTTAAGCTTTCCTTGCCTTTAGTGCCAAGGCTTCCATAATTTTGACCATTCTTGAGCATTAAAATACATTTACACTTATGATCCACAATGCACACACATGCAATCACACACAAAGACACATATTCCTGAACAAGGAGATTCATGGATTGATTTTGTATTTACTCATACTATGAGTGAGGTACTCTATTACTTACAATCTTTTATTCACTTTGTTGTATAAGTCTCACAAAATGTCATCTTGACCCACATGCAGTTTCACATCTCAGGAAGTATAAAGCATGCTTCTTGAATGTCTTAACACCTATGTTACTATTTCCCTGCTTCTTCTCTTTCATTTCCAGTATCTGTGAAACTATGTTCTTTCATTCATTCACACAATATATATTTACTCAACTTCTGTTTTAACTCAGGCACAAAGTGAACTATGTGAAGGGATGGAAAACTTTGTAAATCTTGCTATGTTCCCCAAAGTACTCACAGTCTAGCAGGGAGAAGACATGGAGTACAATAAATGCAACACAAAAGGATCATCCCTACCACCAATACGAAGTGTGTAAAAAATTTTTTTGATTTCCTATGGGGATGTCAAAAATAATGCTCAAAAAGGCGATATCGCCCGGCTATCCTGAAAGGGTACTGGAGTTTCCAGAAGGAAAGGGAGTAGAATAATTCTGAATGGAACCATCAGAGACCTGATGCATAGCAAAACATTGTGAAAATACACTTAGTATGAAAAATATTGAGATCTGGTGAAGGTAAATGTCTGGTTCAAGGTCTTGGGCATCAGTTTCTGTATGGCAACCCACAGGGTGAGGGGACATGGGCCGGTAGGCTAAGGAAGATGAAGCTCACATTGCAGCTATGGTGCTTTGACTTCGTTTTCCAGTGGGGAATCACAGATGGTATTAAGATGTGGAATCTGAAGATCAACTTTGCCATTATGAAGATCCCTCTGAGTCAATGATGAGAAAGTGAAACAGGAACATGGAATTGGAACAGGAAGGCACAGAAAGAAGCATTTGAGTAGTGAAATAAAAACCATCTCATCACCAGGGAAAGCCATTCATTTACTGAGAGGAAAGAACAATGATAACTTTTTTGTTTGTTTAGTTTTTCTTATAACAAATCAATTTTATTGATACATAGTAATAAATCATAAATCCCATAAAAAATGTACAATAAATGGTATTTGGTATAATCACATGGTTGTGCATTTTCACTTCAATATTTTTTAGAGCATTTTCATTATTCCAATTACAATGATAATAATGAACAGAAAAGCAATCAAAAGTAACTCATCAATCTCTGTTCCCCCTCCTGTACATAGCTGATATTTGTTTTCCATCTCTTTAGTTTATTTGTATTTACATTCTGTAAAAAAGTCTTATATATGCAATATTTCCCATATTTTTATTTTACATAAGGTTTCATTATGTTATAAATTCCCATATACATTTTTAGCTTTCATTCTAGTAATATACATGTTCTTAGACTTACTCTTTCAACCTCTGTTGTACGCATATAATAGCTCTGCTAGTTACAAAGATTATGATATGCTTTCACCAAATCTATTCATTTCCAAAGATTTATAAAAAATGTTTTTATCAGTTCTGCACAGATTAATTCTTAGCTTTCCATCATCTACCCTCATTCTATTTTCTGGTGACCTATAATCTATTAATTCCATGAGTTTACAAAATATATTTGTTCATAATAGCTCAATCATTCAGCATTTTCCTTTTGTGTCTGGCTTGGTTCACTCAACATAGTATCCTCCTGGTTCATCCATGTTGTCATATGCTGCATGACTTCATTTCTTCTTACCTCTGCATAATATTCCATAACCATATTGTGGTATACACCACAATTTGTTTAGCCATTCATTAGTTGATGGACATTCAGGTTGATACCAACTTTTGGCAATCACAAATAATGTCACTATGAACATCGGTGTGCACATGTCTGTACATGTCATTGCTCTCAGTTCTTCTGGGCGTATACACAGTAGTGGTATTGCCATGTCATATGGCAAATATTTATTCAACTTCTTTAGGAACTTCCAAACAATCTTCAACAATGATTGAACCATTCTTCATGCCCATCAACAGTGAATAAGCATTCCTATCTCTCCACATATTTTCCAACACTTAACAGTTTTCTGACTTTTTAATAATGGACATTCTAATATAAGTGGGATGATATCTCATTGTAATTTTGATTTGCATTCATCTAATTTCTAACGATGTCGAACATTTTTTCATGTGTTTTTCACCATTTTATTTCTTCTTTAGACTACTGTCTAACAGGTCTTTTGCCCATTTTTTAATCAGGTAATTTGTTTTGTAGTTGTTGCATTGTGTGATCTCTTTATTTATCACAGATATTAAATCCTTATCTGACACACGATTGCCAAATAATTTCTCCCAGAGAGTTGGCCACCTTTTCTCCCTTTTGCCAAAGCTCTTTAAGGGGAAAATGTGTTTAATTTTGAGGAGGTCCCATTTATATATTTTTACTTTTGTAGCTTGTGCTTTTGGTGTAAGGTTTAAGAAACTTCCCCCTACCACAAGGTCTTGAAGATGTTTTCATACATTTTCTTCTAAGATTTTTATATTTAGGTCTTTGATTCATTTTGTTTTGATTTATATATAAAGTGTTAGATAGGGGTCTCCTTTCTTTCTTTTGGATATGGCTATCTCGTTCAACAAACACTATTTGTTGAATAGACTGTACTGGCTCAGCTGGGTGGGATTGATAACTTTGTCAAAAATCACTTTACTGTAGATGTGGGGGTCTACTTTTGAGAACTTTATTTTTTCCTTCAGTCTATGTGACCATCTTTATGCCAGTGCTATGCTGTTTTTACCAGTATAGCTAAGTATATGATTTAAAGTCAGAAAATGAGAATTCTACAATTTAATTCTTCTTTCTTTTAGGCCATTCACCTCCCCTTACCTTCCAAATAAATTTGATATTTGACTTATATGTCTTTTGTAGGTATGTTGTTCAGTGTCTTCAGAGTGGCCTTAATGGCTAACAAATGAAGCAGAATGGCATACATTGAAGAGAACTGTAAATGCAAGTAGTTTGCCACATTGCAACACCATGTGAACAGAGTAGGCACCCAGAGATTGTGGCTTCTGTGTTCTCCATTTGAATATTCTGTGATTTTTTGGAAATATTTGTGGAATTAAATAAAACTGAGCTACTGAAAAAAACTTGGTAATAATTTGCCCCCAGAGACCATTACATGCTCTGTGTGTCCCTGTGTGTGTGTGTGTGTTTGTATACACTTGCATTTAAGTAAGGAACTAGCAGTCCTAGGGAAGAGACAAATCAGTTCATAAATTCCAGTGGGAGTGTCCTCTAATACAGAGTCTAGATGCAAACCCATAGACGGAAATAGGTGTGGCTTTAATTCATCTGTGGGGTAAATTTGCAACTAAATTAATAAATTGCAAGAGGTGCAACATATGCCTAAGTGACTCCCTGGGTCTTGAAGTTTCAACATGAGTGAGGTCAAATCGTCCTTAGTCATCTCTGAAAGCATTTCTGAACACTATTCCTCTTTCTCATCCTACTGCCACATGGACTTCTTTGTTAGAATTGAAGCCTAAAACAAGTTGTGTACTTAGGGTTTTTGATCTTGGCATTCTTATGCTGGGCACACACTAGCCCAGGTTTCCTTATGGCCCCAACCTTCCTTTCCTAGACGTCTTCTTGAAATGTCATATTTTGTGCTGGTTTCACCTGGAATCTCAGTACAACACAGCATGCATATTGACTCACTCCTTTCTATCTGGTTTCTTTTCTTTTTAGCAATTGTCAACATCTGACATACTACGTGCATATTTTATTTGCTTATAATATTTATTCATCAAAAGAATTCAGGAATTCTTGTTTCATACTGTATGCCCATTGCTTAGACAATGTCAGGCTGAAAGTCAGACCTCAATATATATTCCTCAAATGACAAAATGATTTTCTCATGAAAACCTTAGAATACATGACTTTGGGGAATAATATGAAAGTGAGCCCTAAATAGCCATAAGAGTCACCTAAAGGGGAACAGTTTCATAAACAAAATATGGAAATTATTTGCCTGAGTCCAAATGTGAATTATAGATATGTAAGTAATGATTGATTGTTTGAAAATGAGTCTTTATTTTTTTTGTCTATTTACTTTTAGTAACATCAACCACATAGCATTAGAAAATGATACACACATTTCAGAGTTTCTTCTCCTGGGACTTACAGTGGAACTAGAATGGCAGCCTTTCCTCTATGGTCTCTTCCTGTCTATGTATCTGATCACCTTCACTGGGAACCTACTCATCATCCTGGCCACCATCACTGACTCCCACCTCCATACATCCATGTATTTCTTCTTTTCCAATCTATTGATTTGTGACATTTGGTTCACCTCCACCACCGGACCAAAGATGTTGGTGAACATAGAGATGCAGAGTAGAGTCATAAGTTATGCTGGCTGCCTCACCCAGATGTACTTTTTTTGTGTTCTTTGCAGTGGTAAGACAACTTCCTCCTGGCTGTGATGGCCTATGACTGCTTTGTGGCTATCTGCCACCCCCTGCACTACAAAATCATCATGAGTCCCCTGTTCTGCATCATACTGGTTCTGGGGACCTGGATTCTGAGTACCCTGTCTTCCTTGTTACATATATTAATGCTGTTGTGGCTTTTCTTTTGTGCACCATGGAAATTCCACAATTTTTCTGTGATCTTAATCAGATGGTCCAACTTGTCTGTTCTGACAACTTCATTAATGACATAGTGATGTATTTTGGAGCTGGGGTTCTGGGAGTGGGTCCTCTTGCTGGCATCCTATTCTCTTACTCTATTAATCTCATCAATTCATGGGAAATATAAAGCATTTTCCACCTGTCCATCTCACCTCATAATGGTCTCCTTATTTTTGGTACAAGTCTAGGGTTGTACCTTAACCCTGTTGCTTCACACAACAGATATTCTAGTGTAACAGCCTCAGTGATGTACACTGTGGTCACACCCATGCTGAACCCCTTCATCTACAGTTTGAGGAATAAAGACATAAAGTGGGCTCTGAAAAGATTTCTAAGGGGGAATGCATAAAAGTGTCATTTGTCCTGGGTTTAAAGAAGAGCACTCAGCACCTCAGCACCCAGAGCTTCAATTCTTTAAACAATCCATGAAACTTGAACTTATCTTAAAGCCAGATATGATCTTATATATGATTAATTAAAAATTAAATAATATATTGTATTTATTTATATTGCTGTGATGATTTAAATCTATACATTTAATTATGGACTCTTGGTGTCTTTCTGAGAGAGTATTTATGGATTGTAAAGCAAGACTAGATTTCATGTTCTATATTATGCCAATGGATAAGAATTATGAATTTATTTCCATTTCTCTAAACAAACTATCAACCCTTTTTCTACATTTGTCATAAACTTCAGGGCACTTGTGTGAAAAATCAATGTGTTTTCTCTGTTCAATTTTTTTATCACCAATTTTTTAAAACTCCCTTCAATCCTTATGAAGAAAGAATTACCTACTGAAGAGCTTGCTATCATGCCCAAAATGCATCCTGGTATGTTCTGATGCAGGGTCATGTGTTATTAAAGCAGAAAAATGCATTTCCTTCCAGTATCTCCTAGTTTTCTGCAAGTTAACTACAGTAGTAGTCCCTGTTTAAAACAGTTGTCTGAAAAAGCTTAAATAAGAGAGTGATCATGAATGGAGTATTCAAGTCTCTGAGGCAATACTAAATATTAAGCAGTAGCCAAGTCTTCTGAATGCCCTTTGGACTTTTTACATTGACTATTGTGTCAGTTTATTATCACTGCATAACAAATTCTCTCAAAGCAATTGGTTTATGATAATGCTTCTTTCATAGCAGCCCAGTCTGTGGTGTGGAGATATTTGGATCTGTGAAATACTGCTCATTGCAGTGTAGCCAGCTGTTTGTCAGCTATAGAGGTTCTGGTAGAGTTGGCTGGGTTTCCTCTCATATTGGGGTTTAGGTTGCTATAGGTTGGTCTAGGGTGTGCACAACTGTGCAATAATTTCCCCACATCACTGCATAGTGCACCGCGCTAAGCTGGAGTTTCTCACACACCTGAGCTAGAGGCCCATGGGAGATTAGCAGAAACATGATGAGGCCTCTTGAGGCAAACTGTCATTTCCACCATATTCTCTTGGTCAAAGCAAATTAAACACTTTAAGTTCAGCCCAGAATCAAAGGAGGGAAAATAGAGGGTCCTAAAAGAGGATACTGCATCATTAAATTAAAAAGACAATGATTCAGAGAACAGTAGAAAATGGGGACACCTCTGCAAACAGCCCACCCAAGAGCTGATTCCAATTAAATTATTTAAATACAATTTTCTTGTGATTCTTAAAATCCTAAGCCTTGACTAATGATGCCTTCCATTTTCACCATCAGCAGCTTTGTTAAATTCTTGAACTGAGTGAGAGTCAAACTATATATTTCTTAAGCAAGATTGGAAATTCTACTCCAGATCATCATGGCTTCCCCAAATATAAACATTCCCTTCCTGCCCCTTGCCTCCAGATCAGCATTTTTTATGCTAAGAAGAAGTACAGCTTTTTCCTTCTTTATAAACTCCTTTATGTGCAGGGTCTCTTGTCTGACTCATTAATTAATTTAAGGAGAACTCTTGTTTTAATGATAAACTTTTGATGACCCACAGGAGGCCAGGAAGTTCTGTGGACAGGAATGAGGAAGGAAGAATGGGTTTTACTTGAAGTTACTCCAGAGACACAGACATGGTCATGTGATGGAAAAGGAGCCCAAATAGAAAATTCTCCAGTGATTAACCAAGGAGAGTCCTTTGGTCTTTACTCCATCCATTCTATAAACTTCATGCTGTTTCC
>JAKSZT010054099.1:405920-424531 GCA_026826555.1 Tolypeutes matacus | reverse complement strand
TTTTTTTTTTTTTTTTTTTTTTTTTTGAGATTCAAAGGCATTTCAGCTGGCCAAACTCACTGAAAAGATACCACTCTCTATGGTCAGCCAGACCCTTCTTCCACCTAGGGAATGCTCATTCCCACTCAGGTGGCTGCAGTGAGCCAGGGATTTTATTGAGATTATTTGCCTTGAGAGTGGGATATATGTGACATTTCCAGCCATGGGGGTAAGTATCTCATAGATTTCCTTTAGCCTATTTGTTTCTCTGTCCTGCTCCCTCCTGGGTGATGCACAAAAGTTTTCTATTCTGAAGATTCCTTAAGCACCTCTGTCATTTAGGTTTTTGCCCTTTCTCCATTGTTTTTTTTCTGTGAGATAGTTGAGCTCTGCCTACCTAATTTGAAGACATCTTCCTGGATATCCACCATATTAACTTTTTATCCCACCACTTTACTGAAGACTTGATTAGCTCTGGTAGCTTTATGGTAGATTTTTCAGGACTTTCTAAATGTAGGATCATGTCATCTGTGAATAGCAAAAATTTTACTTCTTCCTTTCTGATTTGGATGCTTTTGATTTCTTTCTATTGTCTAGTTGCTCTGTTTAGGTCTTCTGGCCCAATACTGAATAATAGTGGTGAATGTGTGCATCCTAGAATCTTTCCTGATCTCAGTAGGAAAGCACTCATTCCTTCACCTTTGAGCACAAGGTTAACTGGGTGTTTTTATATGCATTTTAAAATGTTCAGAATGTTTCCTTCTATTTCTAGTTTTTAAGGTATTTTTAACAAGAAAGAAAGTTAGATTTTTGTCAAACATATTTCTTGTATCATTGAGATGGTCATGCAATTTTTCTCCTTTGATATATTAATGTGTATTATGTTGTCTGGCTTTCTCTTGTTGAATCAGTGCTCCATGCCTGGAATAAAACCCACTTGATGATGGTGTATAAATAATTATTTTAACGTGTTTTTGGATCTGATTTGCAATTATTTTGTTGAAGACTTTTGCATCTATATTCTTTAGAGGTATTGGTCTGCAATTTTATATTCTCAGAATATTAGTATTGGTATTAGGGTTATGTTGGCTTCATAGAATATTTGGTAGTGTTACCTCTTCATCATTATTTTGGGGGAGTTTGATCAGGATTAATTCTTTGAATGATTGGTAGAATTCACCTATGAAGTCATCTGGTCCTAGGCTTTTCTTTGATGAAAGATTTTGGATGAATGATTCAATCTCTTCACTTGTGATTTTTTAATTTAAATCTTCTATTTCTTCTAGGTTCCATGTAGGCTGTTCTCAGATTTCTAGAAAATTGTCCATTTCATATAAGTTGTTGAGTTTTTAGTGTAAAGTTGTTCATCATATCCTTTAAAGAACTTTTAAATTTATCTGGGGTCAGTAGTAATGAACCCTCTTATTTCTGATTTTACTTATTTGCTCATTCTCTCTTTTTTTCTTTTCCAATCAAGTTAAATGTTTGTCAATTTCATGAGTCTCGAAATAGCAGCTTTTGGTTTTGTTGATTTGCTCTTTTGTTTTTCTTTTTCTCCATTTCATTTATTTCTGCTATAATCTTTATTATTTCTTTCCTTCTGCTTGCTTTGGGATTAGTTTCATACTCCTTTTCTAGTTCCTCCAGGTGTGAAGTTAGGACTTTGATTTTAGTTCTTTCATCCATTATAACATAAACATTTAGGGCTAGAAATTTTCCTCTCAGCACTGCCTTTGCTGCATCCCATAAGTTTTAATATATTGTGTTCTTATTTTCATTTGTTTTGGAGATATTTACTGATTTCATTTGCAATTTCTTATTTGATCTAGTGATTGCTTAAGAGTATGTTGTTTATCCTCCATAAATATGTGCAATTTCCAGTCCTCCATCTGTTATTGATTTCTAGCTTAATCCCATTATAAGAAAAAGTGCTTTATATAATTTCAATCTTTTTAAAATTTATTGAGACATTTTTGTGACCATGTCGGTTATCCTGGAGAATTATCCATGAGCACCTGAGAAGAATGTACATCCTGCTGTTTTGGAGTGCACTGTTCTATATATGGCTTTTAGGTCTAGTTTATTTATCAAAATATTAAAGTTTTCTATTTCTTTATTGAACTTCTGTTGAGATGTTATCTCTACTGATGTGAGCAGTATATTGAAATCTCCAACTATTATTGTATAGATTTATCCCTCTAGTTTCAGCAGTGTTTGCTGCATGTATTTGGGGCACACTTGTTAGTTGTATAATTATCATGTTTGTTATATTCTTGGTCGATTGTCCCTTTTATTAATATATAGTTTTCTTCCTTGTCTCTTACAACAACTTACTTTTTTAAATAAAATTTCATTGAAATATATTATTGATGCTTGAACATACATAAACTGAAATCATGTAACAAAAGTTGTGAACTAATAAAACAAACAAACATATCATCATAAAGGACTTCCAGACATCACCCCAACAACAATACCTTGCATTGTGATGAAATTTTTGTTCCAAATGATGGAATAGTATTGTCAAAATATTACTAATTCCATAACCCTTATCATACATTTGGTTTATTTTCCCTCAACCCATATGATGATCAACACACTATATTAGTATTATACATTTGTTATAATTCATGAGAGAACATTCTTATATTATTCCTGTTAACCACAGTCCATCTTCCATAATTTGATTCCCTGTGATATACAATCCCATGTTTTGTACAGTCCATTTAATATGTACACTCAGTGGCTCTCATTTTCATCACAGAGTTGTGCTGTCATCACCTTAGTCAATTTTAGAACATTTTCATTACTCCAAAAGGAAAACCCTATACCCCCTTATAAATCCCTATTGATATTCCTTACCATTCATATAATATTTTCTTGGCCATTGCTGCAAAAATATTGCAAATCTTTGTTAACTATTATCCATAAGTCACACTCGTAATTTTCCTGTGTATCACCATATTCTTAACATTTCTTAAAGAAGATTCTTATATTTATACTATAAACTACAATCTTTACCTTCTTTTTAAAATAAGAGAATTTTTAAAAATTTATATATTTAACCACAGTCTTCATCCACCACAGAAATCACTGTTATACATTCCCTAGATTATTCTATAATTTCCTTTTTATTGACATTTTTATCCATAGACTTCCCCTTTCAGCCACAATCTCATGTATAATTCAGCAGTGTTAGTTATACCCACACTATCTGTTACTATCAACTCTATTCATTTCCACATTTTTACAATAAATCTTATTAAAATTTTACATAAAATGAGCAATATCTATTCTCAAACTGTTTTCTATTTCCTAGAATCCTATACTCTAGGGTTTACTTCTGTGAGTATAGTCTTTGTATTTAGATCATATAAATGAGATTATACAATATTTCATTTCTGGATCATACTGCAGATCTATATTGAGATTCTTGAGTTACTGCAAAACTGTCTTCCACAGAGGCTGCACCATTGTACATATCAACAACAGTGAAAGAGTGTTCTTGTTTCTCCACATCCTTTCCAGAACTTGTAGTATTCTGTATTTTAATAATGGTTATTATATAAGGTGAGAAATGGTATCTAATTGAACTTTTGATCTAAATTTCCCTAATAACTAGAGATGTTGGGTAATTTTTCATGGCCAATTTTGTTTCCTGTTGGGAGAAATGTCTTTTCAAGTCTTGTGCCCATTTTTTTAATTGAGTTGCTCATCTTTTTATCATTGACTTATAGGATATCTTTATATAACATGGATATGAAACTCTTATAGGGTATGTAATTTTGGAATCTATTTCCCATTGCGTAGACTAATATTTACTTCCTTTCAGCCACTATTATAAATAGGTTTTTTTTTCTGATTTCCTCCTCAGGTTGCTCATCAGTAGGGTATAGAAACACGACCAACTTTTGCATGTTAATATTGTAACCCTCCACTTTGCTGAATTCATCTATTACTTCAGGTACTTTTGTTGTGTGTTTTTGGGGGTATTTTCTAGATAGAAAACCACATATGTACAACAGAATACCATTAAGTCCACTCTAGTCTATAGTTCTTCCCCCAATCCTGAAGGGACTGGGATGGTGATGTCCACTCCATCTCCAAGTGAGAGAAGGCTTATACCCCATGGATATGGTGGGTGGGATTATCCTGCCTGCAGCTGCAGGCCCTCTCCATTTCCTGGGATGGCCGTTACCCATCGTTGTCTCCTTGCCAGGTGACTTGGATGAGTCCATTGAGCTGTAGGGTAGGAGTTGCAGCTCCACCAAGATTCCAGGCACAGCTGGCACATAGATAGGCCAGAGGCTCCAGTCTCTGGAAGTATACTTAAAAATTCCAGCATCACATACAGGTTTGAATAGAAGGGACTGATGAACCATGTGCAGGGAGGACTTATTTTTCAGGACATGGGGGTTGACCTGAGTGCCGTTGTGGCGACGGATGTAGGCCATTTAAAATCAGCACACACCGTTCAGAACTGTGTGGGAGAAAGTGTGGTCTACGATGCGAACTGTGGTCTATGCTTGGTGGCAATGCCCCAGGATGTGTATATTCATTGAGGGTGATGAGCCACACTGATGAAGGATGTTTGTGTGGGATGCTGTGGGAAGTGTGGGTGGTGGGGAACATGGGAATCCCTGTAATTTCTTTGTAATATTTAGGTAATCTAAGGACCTTTTAAAAAAATATATAAAAAACCATATAATGAGGGAATAGCAAAATTTGCAACACTTCTTTCTCTATTTGGGTGCCTTTTATTTCTTTATCTAGCCAAAGTGCACAACTTAGAACTTCCAACACAATATTAAATAACAGGTGTGACAGTTGGTGTCTTTGTCTTATTCCTGATCTCAACAGAATAGCTTTCAGTCTTTCAACACTGTGTACCATGCTAGCTGTAGGTTTTTCATATATACACTTTGCCATATTGAGAAATTTTCTTTCTATTCCTATCTTTTGGACTGCTTTTATCAAGAAAGTATACTGTACTTTGTCAAATGCCTTTTCTGCATCATTTGAGAGGCTCATGTGATTTTTCTTCTTCAATTTATTAATGTGGTTTATTACACTATTTGATTATCTTGTTATGAACTACCCTTGCATACATGGGATAAAACACAGTGTAAAATTCTTTTAATGTGCATTTGGATTCAGTTTGCATTTATTTTGTTATGGATTTTTGCATCTCTATCCATTAGACATTGGTATGTGATTTTCTTTTTTTTACTGTAGTATCTCTCTCTGATTTTGGAATTAAGTTGATGTTGGCTTCATAGAATTAGATTGGTAGGGTTTCTTCCTGTTCTATTTTTTAGAAGAGTTTGAGCAAGTTTGGTATTAGATTGTCTTTGATAGAATTCATGTGGTCAGGGTCTTTTCATCTTTGAGGGTTTTTGATGACTGTTTCAATATCTTTATATGAGATTTGTTTATTGAGTTCTTGTATTTCTTCTTGTGTCTGTGTAGATTGCTTGTGTGTTTCTAGGCATTTGTCGCTCTCATCAACATTGTCTGGTATTTTAGTATACAGTTGTTCCGAGTATCCTCTTATGATCTCTTATTTCTGTGTTGTCAGTGGGAATATCCCCCTATCAGTCCCGATGTTATTTATTTGCATCTTCTCACATTTTTCTTTGTCTAGCTAAGGGTTTCTGAATTTTGTTCATCTTCTCAAAGAACAAAACTTTGAATTTGTTGATACTCTATGTTGATTATTTGTTCTCAATTTCATTTATTTCTGCTCTGATCTTTACTATTTCTTTCCTTTGGCATGATTTCAGATTAGTTTTCTGTTCTGTCTCTTATTTCCTCCAAGTGTGCAGGTAGTTCCTAAATTTCTCTCCTTTTTTAATGTAAGCATAAAAGGCTATAAATTTCCTTCTCAGAATAGATTTGATGTATACCATAGATTTGGATATGGTGTGTTCTTGGTTTTCTTCAACTCAAGATATCTATTGAATTCTCTTGCATTTTTTTCTTTGACAGAGAGATCATTTAAGTATGTTGTTTAATCTTGATATATTTGTAAATTTTCCCTTTTTCCATTATTGATTTCCAGCTTCATTCCATTATGTTCAGCAAAAGTGTTTTTGAATAATTTCAATGTTTTTAAATTTATTGAGACCAGTCTTGTGACCCATCATATAGTCTCTCTTGGAGAAAGATCCATGAGCACTGCTCTTTTGGGGTGTAATGCTCTATAAATGTCTATTAGGGCTAGTTCATTTATCATATTATTTAAGCTCTCTGTTTCCTTTTTTTGTCCTCTGTCCAGATGTTCTATCCAATGCTGAGACTGGTGTTTGAAGTCTCTGACAGTTATTGTATTCTCCTTTCAGATTTGGCAGTGTTCTTTTTTGGCTATTTGCATGGAATAACTCTTTCCACTCTTTTACTTTAAACCTATTTGTTTCCTTACTTCTGAATTGAGCATCATTTTTTCTTTTTTTGAGAGCATATAGATGGCTCATTTTAAAAATCCTTTCTGTCAATGTCTTTTGAATGGGGATTCCATCCATTAACATTCAATGTTACTACTGTGAAGGGATTACTTACTTTGGCCATTTTATCCTTTGGTAATATGTCATCATATTTTGCTATTGTCTCTTTTTACCTTTTAATTTACCCTTCATAGTAATCATTATTTCTTCAGTTTCTCCAAATCTCTCTCCTTTGTGTTTTCCTTTCAGTTTGCAGCACAGCCTTTAGTATCTTTTGTAGATCTGGTGTTTTGGTAACACAGTTTCTCAATTTTTGTTTGTTTCTGTAGACTTTGAACTCTCCCTTATTTTTGAAGGCAGTTTTGTTGGATCCAGAATACTTGGATGGCATTTTTTTTCCCCTTTCATTACCTGAAATATATTATACCACTATCTTCTAGCCTCTATGGTTTCTGTTGTGTGGTCAAAACTTAATCTTATTGAGATTCCCTTGTATGTAATGCTTCTTTCAGAATCCTCTCTAACTCTGATATTTGTCATTCTGAAATTTAAGTGTCTTGGAGTAGGTCCCCTGAGATTTAGTCTGTTTAGGGTATGTGCTCCTTTGATACTGATATTTAGGGCTTTCATTAAGGTTGGGAAGTTTTTGGTCATTATTTCTTCAAATATTCTTTCTATCCCTTTTCCATTCTTTTTTGGGACACCAAGAATGCATGTTTGTGCATTTTGGATTGTCATTCAGTTCTCTGATATTATGTTCCTTTGGCTCAATTCTTTTCTTTTTCTCTTCTCCTGTCTTTTCAAGTTCAGTTGTTCTGCCTACGATAGCACTAATTTTGTTTTCAATCAATTCAAACCCACTGTTATATGACTTTAATGTATTTTTCATGTCATCCATTGGGTCTTTCATTCTCATAAGCTCTGTTACTTCTCTTTTCAGACTTTCAGATTGTTCTTTATTCTCACTCAGTTTTTTCTTAATATACTTTATTGCTATGGTCATGTTTTCCTTCAACTCTTTGAGTTGATTTAGGAGATTTGTTTGATTTTCCTTGATTAGTAGTTTTAAATTAATTTATTTTCAGGATATTTTGTTTCCTCCTTTGGCTGGGCCATTTCTTCCTGTTTACCAGTATGGCCTGTAAATTTTTTGCTGATGCCTAAGCATCTGAATATGTTGGAGTATTTACTCTGATTGCCAATTTCTCTTTCTTTCCTAGCAGTTTTGTTTAATGGTTCTTCTTTGATTTTTGTTTAACTTTTTTCTCAGTTTATAAAACTGCTCAACTTAAGTTATGAATATTAGAACAGAGACTCAATAATGGAATTCAAATGTTCTTCCAGGGATTCAGGGCAAGGGAGACTGAAAAAACAATTTTTTTTTCCTTGCATGTTCCTTGTGGGCCTGCCGACTGCACTTTTCAGTGACCCTTTTTCACAGAGATGACTCTTTCAACCTCCCCTTGCTTGTGCTGCTGATCTAGTTTGAGTGGAGCTTCAAAGCAGGCTCTGCTGGCCAAATTCACAAAAGAGAAACCACTCTCTTCCTTCTGTTGAACGCTTCCTCTTTCTTGGGAGGAATATCTCTCTACCCCTCTCAGTTGGCTGTAGAGTGCCACAGGATTGATCTAGGTGTATCTTGAGGGTGTCATTCCCAGTTGCAGCACAAGTTTAGTAACTCACAATTGTCATTTTGGGATTTTGCTCTCTCTGTCCCTCACTCCTATCCAGGGGACACAGCAGTATCATGGATTGCAGACCCCCAAGCAGGTCCCACACCTTTTTGTTCTTTCTCCATTTTGGGGGGAGATTTTCAGAACTGCTTGACTACTCCAGTGCTATCTGCCCAGAAGTATTTAGAGGGCTCATTTATTAAATCTCTTCTGCCAATTTGAGTGTTTTGATTGGGGTGTTTTCTCCACTGATATTCAATGTTATTATTGTAAAGGCAGTACTTACTTCACTCATTTATCTCTTGACATTATATGTTACTTCTTATTTTTGTTACTATTTTACCATTTTAGTAACTTTTTTTGGATAATTTTCATTTCCAGACTCTCTTCAAAGCCTCTGTCTTCTGTTTTGTTTTGATTTTTTCTCTTCAGCCTGCAGTAATCCATTTATATATCTTGTAAGACAGAGCTCTTACTAACTAACTCAGAGTTTCTGTTTATCTGTTAATCTCTCCCTCATTTTTGAAAGACAATTTTGCAAGATATAGGAATCTTGGTTGGTAGTTTTCTCTTTCAGCATCTTAAATATATCACACTACTGATGGTCACCTCCACGTTTTCTGATGAGAAATCAGCACTTAGTCTTATTTAAGCTCCCTTGTATGTGATAAATCTCTTATATCTTGCTGCTTTCAGAACTCTTTCTTCATCTTTGGCATTTGACATTTTGATTTGTATGTTTCTTGGATTTATTCCGATTGGAATATGTTGCACTTCCTGGACATGGTTATCTATGTCTTTCAAAAGATTAAGGAAGCTTTGGACCCTTATGCCTTCAAATATTCCTTCTGTCCCTTTTCTCTTCTGGAATACCCATAGTACATATGTTTCTGCAACTTGTGCTTTCTTTCCCTAAGAGCTTGCTCTAATTTTCCATTCTTTTCTGTAGCTGTTCTAGTCTGTTCAAATTAGGAATCCCTGTCTTCTAGATCACTGATTCTTTTTTCTGCCTTAACATATATGCTGTTGTATGCCTCCAGTATATTTTTAATTTCCTATATTAACATGAGACATGTTAAATATTGTTGCATACATTCATAGTCTTCTTTATGCTCACCTAGTGTCTTCTATATTTTATATAATAAACATTATTTTAAAAGACCTTTTAGATTACTGAAAAGTTACATCAAAAATATGATTTCCATATACTGCACCCCTCTCACTCCCCATCTTACCCAGTTAATTACACTTTGCAATAGTGTGGTATATTTGTTATACTTGATGAATAAATATTGAAGCATTGCTACTAACCAAGGTCTATAGTTCACATTGTGGTTTGTACTTAATTCTAATGACCTAAAAATGCCCTATGTTCAAGCCATTATTCTCTCCCCATATGCTCAGAATCTCTGATAGCCACTATCTTTAATACGTGTTCTTCTATGACTATGATATTAGTAAGTTTACGTTGTCAGTGGTTGCATTTCCCCTATATTTGTTCATTTCTCAACCTTTAGGATTTGGGGATGGATATGCCTACTCTGTCTCAGATTTAGAAAGATTTTATATCTTATGGGGCATATGGAAGGAACTGTTTTGCTTGTAGTTTTGGAACTCTGTTTTTGCAATAAGGGTTGTCCACCATCCTTTTGTTAGTTGTCCTTGGTGAAAAGGCATTGGCTGCAACTCTTCTGACATTCAAGGCTCAATCAGCATATGAAGAGAATGAAGATTTAAGTCTCAGAGTCATATATGTAATGGGTATTGTTCTAATTTTAAGTTCAAGTAGGAGGGGTAGAAGAATTGTGTGTATGTAATTTATAAATGAGTGAAACTCTGTTATTTTGGAAATAGGTAGTCATATATTCCAAAGTAATACCCACCAATAGAGTGCTGATTTCAAGGGTTTGTGTACCTTGCCATAGTGTCTGAATGGCTCTAGAGCACAAGGAACACTCTTATTTCAGACATTCTTTTTAGTAGCACTTAGTGAGATCTGCCTGAGACATGCATAAGTGTAACCTCAGGAATGACCCCCTGATTCATTTTGAAATCTCTTAACCTTAAAAACTCTTGTATTTAACATCTCCTACAAGTGTGGCCGAGGTGTGGGAGGTGGGCAACATGGGAATCCCAGTGGGTCCATGTAATATTTTGGGTAATCTAAGCACCTCTTAAAATATATGTATATATATATATATATATATAACATTTTTGTAAGCAAATACACATATATGCATATATATTTATATATCATTTTGCAAATGTTTGTATGTATTGTGAGAATTTTGATTTTTACCCACAATAAAAATAAATTTAAAAAAACACACAAAAAAAAAACAAAAAAAAAAACCTCTTGTATTTAATATTTCTTCTTATTGGCCATGGTCTTTTTCCAACAACAGCACTGGTTGGTGCTTGTTATTAATTCTTCAGTGATTGGGAGGCTCATCCCCAAGAGTCATGTCTCATACTAGGGGGAAGGTAGTGAATATATTTACTAAGTTTGGATTAGAGAAAGGTTAAATTTGAGAAACAAATAAGTTTTCAAAAGGTAATTCTTAGGCAATAGTTATTATTAGGTTACATATCAATTTTACAAGAATAAGATTCATAATTTCATGCATATATAGAGGACTTGTCATATAGTTCTGTTTTCTATTAGGCACTGGCTAAGTACTCGAGTGGTTCTTGCCCTCTATTAAAGAACATAGCAGGACTCACCAAGATGGGAGTTTAATATTATGTTATTTATTGTGTGTTCTCCACCCACTGAGATAACACCCTAAGACAACATGAAAACATTCATATACCTTAGAAATATAACCCCAGCTCACCTTTCTCCACACATCCACTCACACTGACACCTTACACCAGTGATGCTCTGAAGGAGTTCAATTAAAGGCCATGACTATTGACAGAAAGCAGGCTGCCTTGATATGTATGGGACAGGCATCCCTAGTCTCAAGACAATAAGATAAGATCTGGTAGGAGCCCGGTGGAGAAACATTCTGTGCTTCTAGGAGTGTATTGATTATATGTCAGATAATGATTAACAAAGTGTTACATGCAGTAATGTAAGGAGAACTGAATCATTAACCCTAAAGACTTGCTTACTTTAGTAATGTGTAGCCCACCACGTATCTATTGCCTTTGCACATGGGCACATATATTTTCTTTGTTCTAACGCTAAATAAAAGCCATGATGTTTTATTCAGCAGCACTCTCCTCCCTTTGGGTGGAGGGTCCCATGACCCCAGTTATTTCTTTCTCATCTTTTCTCATCTGTGGCACTGTTTTCACGTACCTAATTCCCGAACATCAACCATGTTCTCCTGCCATATTTGCCAAAAGAATGTTCCCACAATTGAATTGTTTCCACTTCTTAATTTTATAATTTTTTTTATAATTATTTTTTTATTTTTAAAGAAACTTTAGATTACATAAATTTTACATAAAAATATAAGGGATTCCCTTATGCCCCACTCCCTACCCCTCCCACACTTTCCTACATAAACAACATCCTTCATTGATGTGTTATATTAGTTACAATTGATGAACCAATATTGAAGCATTGCTACTAACCATGAAATACAGTTTACATTATAGTTTACAATTTGTCCCACACAATTTTGTAATTTATGACAAAATATACAGTGGCCTGTAATCATCAATGCAATGCCATGAAGGACAAACAATGGCTACAATTGTATTTTCAACCACAGACCTCTGGCTGCCTAGAATTCACCTGTTCCTTCTTCCAGCCCTCCCCCAGTTCTTTGTACAGCCCAACCCATGCCCAAAACCTTCTCAACCTCACACTCCAGTGCTGCCAAACCCACTCACAATCTTGCACCACTATTACATCCATTCACTGCTAGACCTCCCCCTCCCTCCTTATCATAGGTTCTGTGCAGATGGAGCATCAACTCACCACTTGCTACTCCCTTTCTATCTCCTGGTAATCAATCTTCCATACTCTAACTCTGTAAATCTTCTCAATATACTTAGGTCATATTAGTGAGGTCATGCAATATTTGTCTTTCAGTGTCTGGCTTACTTCCCTCAACATAATGTTTTTAATATTCATCCATACTTTCATGTGTGTCAACACATCATTCTTTCTTACAGCTAAGTAATATTCCATTTTATGTATATACTACATTTTCCTTATCCATTCATCTGTTGATGGACATTTGGGTTGCTTCCACCTTTTGGCAATAGGGAATAATGCTGTTGTGAACATGAGTGCTCATATATCTGTTTCTGTCCTTGCTTTCAATTTTGGGTATATAACTAGTATTGCAATTGCTGGATCATATGGTAGTTCTATACTTAGCTTCCAGAGGAATTTCCAAAGCATCCTCCACAATGGCTGCATCATTCTACATTCACATCAGCAGTGGATACATATTCCCATTCCTCCAGTGTCTTCTTAATTCCTTAATCTTTTAAATTAATGAATAGGTTAAAGAGATTTTTTTGGACATCTTTGATTAGTTGTTTTAAATCCTGTATCTTGTCTGGAGATTTATTTTCTTCCTTTGACTAGTCCATATCTTCCTGTTTCTTAGCATGTTTTGAAATTTTCTGTTGATGTGTTTACATTTGATTTTCTTGATGTGTTTATTTGGGGATTCAGTTTTTCTCTCTTGTCTAGGGTTTTCTTGTTGATTGGCTTTGTATAGCTCCTTTTGATACTGGGTATTCACTTTTATAATAGCTTGTGGTTAATCAGATTTTTTCAGATCTTCATCTTATTCTTGCTCTGAATATATGATATAATTTTTGAGATTGAAGTATTTGGGCACTTATTTCATCTCCAGCAGAAAGCTTACCCTTTGCTCCTCCAAGAATGTTAGAATGTTACAATTTATTTTATTTTTCACTTATTCACCATATATTTATTTATTTGCTTATTCCTAGAACACACAGCATGTATTTTCAGAATTGCTTATATATTCTACTTTGGAGTTTTGTCTGTATTTTTAATACTCCTGTAATTTTCTCTAGCTCTTTTTACCTGGAGGGCTAATTGTGGTAGTAAGGTTCACCCAGTAACTGCCTTCCCAGGTCAGTTTTCTCACCAAAAATAGGCCCAGAGATCCACAGGCTATGTTATCATTTGGTTCTCCAGATATTCTTCCAGGGTCACTTACATTATTGGCATAATTCAGTTCCTTGTTGTTGTAGGACTGAGTCACCATTATCTTTCTGGCTATAGGCTGAGACTCACTCTCAGTTCCTGGAGATATTCTCAAGTCTTATCAATTTGTCCTTTTCACTGCATTGCAGGTTATTGCTCAAGGCTAGCAGCAGAATCTCTCCCAGGAGTTGAATCTCTCTTTAGGAAGAACCCAGTCTCTTCTGTGGTCTCACCACTTTATGTTATATCAAGTCTGGTTGAACTCTCTTTTAATCAACCCAAAGGGAAGTTATAGGAGCCCTAATTACAACTGAAACTTTCTTGTCTATTGTCACATAATGTAATGCATTCACAAAATGAAATCCATCATATTGTCAGGCCCACCTGATCTCAAGAAGATGTGAATGTTCAACTTTCATAATCACGGAGCAGAAATTATGGATACTCTTCTGAATTCATGTTAATGAACTGAACTGGAAGATTCCCTATAGTTTATATGTCAATTCTCCCTAAATTGATCTACATTTGTAGTGAGATTCATATAAATTGATGCATACTTTTATTTTGGTAGACATTAACACGTCTTTTCTAATATATATATAGGGAAATGCAAAAGGTAGAGAATAAATTTACTCTTTTAAATAGGAACAAAATTAGAGTTCTCACCCAACCCAATTTCAAGACTTTTTACAAAACTACAATAATCAAGACTTTGCATTAATAGTGTAAAGATAGACATACAGATCAATAGAATAGGACAGTACAGGAATAGACCCACACAAAAACATTTAACAAATTTTCATAAACAAAAAGTAACACAATTCAAGGAGGAAAGAAAATCTTTTGACAAATGGTGTTAGAACTAGGTATCTTGATTTAAAAACATGTAAATTAATCATACCTCATTTGTGGGCTGATTTTATGGACCCATTATCATGCAGTGTCTTCCCTTTTGCTAGTTAAATCTTAATAATTTAAAGGCTATATGAACAAGATGTGTTAGTTACATTTGTTGTGGTATCATGCAATGCGTGAAATCACATAATCAATTTATTAGCACTGGATCTTAGTCATGAATGTAATTGTGATATTGTTCTGAATAAACTCCTTCAATTCTTTTCATTAATTAGAAATGAAAGTCTAAGCATCCACATGACCATAAGAGAATTTTTTTCTGATATACAAAATCTATTTTTCACTTTTCTTCATTAATCAAACTCTGATTTTGCTCATATATTGTCACTAACCATGTGCACATTCCACATCCATGTGCTGATCACATGCCAATGGAGAAATCCACCCAAATGGGCTTATCAACACTAGCAAATACAAGGAGAGTAGTCTCCCAAATAGCCCTTGGAAATGAACCATTCTATCATTCTATAATTGATGCTGTTTGTGTCATACTTTTATCTCCTTGAGCCTTTACAATTTCTGATTCTTCTTTGTTCAACTCACAACTCTCTTTACCTTGTTCTGGTACCAGGACCCTTTTTGCACACATGAATATTGGTCTTACAGTCCAGAGAAGTAATATCTTCAAGCCTTTGTTTCATTATGCTAGACAGACCATACCAAGACCTTTAGTGATTCATTAATATTTTGCTGAAATCATGTCTGATTGTATGTTGAAACTGGGTTCCTTCATGCTCTGCCCAGGCAGTTCATTCCTTACAAAACATCTCTTTTGGGAAACATTGAATTTTTTTTATATTTCAAGCTATTTATTTATTCTGTGACATCAGGCCTCTGAGAGATTCATTAAATATCTTGATTTTGTAGATTACATGGTATTTTCATATAATAGTTGGACAGATCTGTTTTCTAGCTTTATACATTCTTACAATTTAAATGATCTTTTAGTGGTTTCAGGAGACAGAGATAGAGAAACAGAGAAAGAGAAAGGGAAAGAGAGAAGGAAAGAGAGACAAGGAGAGAAAGAGATAGTGAGAGGGAGGGAAAGAGGGAGGGAAATAGAGAGGTAGAGAGATTTAGATGTGAAATGAGAGAGGTACTGAGAGAATGAGAGAAAGAAAAGATGTATATGTCACAGCGATTAATATAATGTAGAGGGAAGAATACAAGTAATTCCATGCTATCCAAATCTGGTTGGTTCTTGAATTTTGGATAGCAAGAAGGGTCTGAATTCAAAAGAAAATTTGTATTTGTAATTATTTGATAGTCATTTTTGTCATCATTCATACAGATTTGTAATCAGTGTGTGGAGAATAGAGGAAAATAGTCATAGTTACCTTTGAAAATAGTCTCCAAATCTCAAGTTTAAACTTTATTTTGTAGAGGTTTAAATTCTAATATATAAATCATGGGAAGATAGAGCTACATTCATCCTTTATTCTAAAAATTCTGAAACCTAGCTGCTGATATTCTCAATTAATTTAAACATCCCATGAATGAATTGTATTAGAAGTTTTGTTGTGGTAACAGAAAACCCAAATTCGAGGGACTTTTAATAAACACGTTTTATTACTCACACACAGCACATCTAGTCAGGAAAGTGGTTTTAGTTCTGACCCAGCTGCTGCTTTGTTCCAGGCCCAGGATCAAGGAGCAACCCCTATGTGAGATATGATCAAGCTCATGACAGAAAGAAAGAACAGGAGAAGGGGTGGAAATTTGCAAGGTCTTTTATCGTATGGGTTCATATTCTACATGAAAAAGCATATCACATTGCCACGTCAAAGTCAGTGAAAAAAAGGATATATGTAAATAATAGTGACAAATAAAATGATCTATACTAGAGAGAATAGGACAATCAAACATTTCATATCTGAGTTATTAGCAAATAACTATGGATCATATATATTTGAGTTTTTAAATAGCTGGAGGATGCAAAACAGTTAGTGGAATAATTTGGGTGACTGAGAAACTGCACCTTTATGGATATCGCAGAGTGGATCATTCACAAAGGTATTGGAAAAATCTTAAAATTCGTATGTATCTACTTGGAGCCAGAGTGAGGAGGTCAGAGTCTATGTCCATGAATCTCACAATGTAGATAAAGGGGGTATTGGTTGCCTCTGGCTTCTATAAAAATTTACTACAAATTTGGTGGCAGAAAAATAATAAAAATATATTCTCCAATATCCTTAGAGGACAAAGTGCCGAAATCAGTTTCACTGGGCTGAAATCAAGGTGTTAACAGGGCTGGGCTCCTTCAGAGGTCTAGGGAAAATCTCTTCCTTTCCTCCTCTGATTTCTGTTGGCTTCTGGCATTCTGTGATTTTGGCTGCAACTCTTGAGTCTCCATATCCATGGTGACATTGCCTTTTCCTCTTCTGTGTGTAAACACCCTCTGACTTACTCTTGTAAAGGCACTTGTGAATGGACTGAATCTCTTCCTGATAATCCAAGCCAAAATCCACAAATAAATCACATGTGAAATGGCCATTTCTCCAGACAAGGCAGCTCTTATACTACCTAAGGACTGGGACCTGAGAGCTTTCTGTGGGCAATATTCACCCCAAAAAATTGATCTCTTGGACATTTTGCTCCAAATGGAGGCCTGGGAGGACTCCTGTCCAAGACCACACCTTGCTGTCTTCTAGGAGTAAGGCATGGCCAGCCTCATTTCCTGTCCAGCAGACCTTTCAGAGGACAGAAGGTGTTTAGTAAATGCTGAACTGGGATATAGTCGCAGTTGTTGCTTTCAGTGAACATCTTCTCTGAGTCAAGCAGTTTTCAATAAGTTTTAAAGCTTACAGTTACAAGGCCCTAAAGAATCCAACTCAGGGTATTGTAAGAGGTACATTCTCACTAAATTCTGTTGCCACATGTTGACTCAAGATGATGGGTGATATCTGTGAGGGTTCAGCCTTCATCTTCCCTCTTAAGGCTCTGTGGGTCCAGCATCTTCCAATCTCAGCTGTAGGCTAGCATAAGACTTGTCTCTCTTCCCAGGGCTCATTTCTTTCTGGGCTCAACTACTCTGTTCTCTTCACAAGGTCTGCTGTAAACTATCAAGAGAATGGCTCAAATCTCCCTGGGGCTTCTGCATCAAAATCTAGTTCTCTCCTCTGCCATTACTTTTTCTCTGTATCTACTGTGTGTTCTTGATTGAGTGTCCATATATATAGCTTACCAAGGGGACAAGGACACAACCCTGCATGCCCTAATGACCTGGTCGATCAAACCCTAATCTTAAAATAATTTAATCAAAGACGTCTCACATGTATCTATACAATCAAAGGATATCACACCTGGAGGAACAGAGCAGTTTAGAAATATAATCAATATCTCTTTTTGGAAATCATAAATAATATCAAACTGCCACAACATCCCCAAGACTGGGAGATATCATATTAAACTCACAACCTGTGACCTAAAATGACATGAGACTTCTATTTTCTAATGTTCTATCACATACAGTATTACAGTTATTTGTCTACAGCCCTGACTCTTATGTTAATACTACTTATCCCTAAGTTTCTTCTCTCTGTGAGATTCTAAATGAGCTTAAATTATCTCTCATGCCACATTGGATGAAGCACTTTAAAATTTACATAAAGATCACAGTATTTTGTTATTAAACAATTAAAATTATTTCATAAGTTTTGAGTTCATATTATTTATTATAAACATGTTTTTCAAATTTTTGATCAATTAAAGAGGTTGTCTTTCCAGAGAGAAGAAACAGGATTTTAGGGAATTTAAATTATTTACCTAATGCCACATAGCTAATACATGTCAGACATAGGACTATGTACTAGAATATAATTATTAGATTTCTTTTCCAATCCTGTACCATGTAATTTTTCCACTGAGGGATCATTTTCTAGTAAGAGCTTATGTGTAGTCATTTTGATCATGTAATTTGTTGTTCCAGAAACTTTCACTTGAATATTATTCGGGAAAAATCTCATCATGTTAAATTTCTGTTGCAGAAGAGAGTTAATGTGTTTTCTCTGTGGGAATCCCCTTGGACTTCAAGTTGAGGTTTGTAAGCTGGAAGAGAAGTATCCAATTGCATAAAATTCACAGTGTATTATAATTGAGTGAAAAGTTCAGTTCCATAAGTAAGAAAAAATATTTTCCTCATTTACACAATATTTTAGAAGGTATAACCCTGAATCTCAAACTAGAGTTATGAGCTATAATATTTAAATTTGAGATAGGGGTTGTGGCAGTTTGATGTAATTATGAATTCCAAAAATATAATTGAATCATGCTTGTAAACTGATCTGTTAATCTGGGCATGATTAGGTTAGGATTAGGGCGTTGAGCTCCACCCCTTGGTGGGGCAGGGAATTGAATATAAAAGGCAAGGCAAAGGACAGTTGAAGCAGTCTTTTGAGAAGCAGTTTTGATGTTGGAAAGAAGGCCCCAGGAGAAGAGAAGCAAGCCATTTGCCTG
>JAKSZT010054099.1:383846-395170 GCA_026826555.1 Tolypeutes matacus | reverse complement strand
GGTTGAATGAATAAACAATATGTGTTAGATACATACAATGGAATTCTATTCAGTCAAAAGAAGAAATGAAATTGGTATGCATATGAAAACATGGATCAGCCCAGAGGATATTATGTTAGTGAAATAAGCCAGACAAAAAAGTAAAAATATTTTATGTATCACTAATATGAAGTAAATAATGAGTAATGTCACAGAGATAAAATCCATAGTATAAGTTACTAGGAAATAGAAGGTTGGTTGAGAAGGGGAGCTGATGCTTCATGTATGTAGCATTATTAATAAAGTTAATCCCAGACTCCTCAAGATTGGGGAGAGAGCCATGAACTAGAGTGGACTTATTGGTATTCTACTATAGACATATTGTGATTCAAGTAATGGAAGAAATTACAACATTAATGTGGAGCCAGTGGCCACTGGATGTTTTGGGGGCAGGGAGAGTGAAAAGCAGTTGTAATACAGGGGCTTTTTTGGGACATGGAAATTATCCTGAGTGACATTGCAATGACAGATATAGGCCATTTTACATCAGCATATAGCATGCAGAACTGTGAGGAAGAAAAAAAAAAGTTAATTGGAAAAGTAGAGAAATGAACAGAGTTGATGGTAACACATTATATTGAATATAACTAATACTAATGATTTATAAATGTTATTGCAGCCCAAAGGGTAGTCTATGGATATAAATATCAAATGAAAGGAAACTACAGAATTATCTAGGGAATGTGTAACAGTGTTTTGGTGGTGGATGAAGATTATGTTAATAGTATAAATATAACAATGCTCTTCTTCTACAAAGTGCTAAGAATATGGTGATACTTGGGAAAATTCAATTAATGTATCTTATGGACAAAAGTTAACAGTAATATTGTAATATTTTGCAGCAATGATGAGATGATATTATTTCAGTTCTAAAGGCCAACAATACAGTGGTATAAGCAGGTATAGGATTTTTCCTTTTGGAGTAATGAAAATATTCTTTAATTGACTGAGGTATTAACAGCACAACTTTGTGAAAAATATGAGTGCCACTGTGTATATACTTTGAATGGATTCTACAAGGCATGGGAGTGTATAACACAGGGAATCCAGTGGTGGAAGGTGCTAATAATCACATGGGTTAGAGGAAAATATACCAAATATAATATATGGGCCATAATTAGTAGGAATAATTTGATGGTGCCCTTTCTTTATTTGTAACAAATATTTCACATCAATGCAAGTTGTTGGTTTTGAGGAGATGTATTAGAGCTTTATATGATTATATGCATGTGTGTTTTGTAAATTCTCAACATTCAAGGAACACTTATTGTTTTTGTATATTCATGTATGAATGAAATACTTCAATAAAATTTTATTTAAAAAATAGTAAATCACAACAAAGAAAGTAACCACAAATAGATGCATAGAAATATGAAAAAAAAAAAAAAAAAAAACACAAAACACAACTTTCCTGACTACAGAGTCCCTACTTTTAACTACTTCAATATATAAATGAAAGGAAAAATGATATTTTCACTTTATCCACTGGTTATTAAGTCTTCTGACCATACTTCATGAAGTAATGAAGATTTTCATTAATTGAATGGTGGAAATAAGAGAAAAATAAATGTTTTCATTAAATTGGGACTGTGGCTTCACATGTACAAGTTTCTGGGTTCAATCCCTGGTTCCTCCTTTTAAAAAATGCATAAGTTAAAAGGTGGGGAGCTGAAGTACCTCAAGAGTTGAGAGCCTGCTTCCCACTTACAAGGTTCCCGGTTTGATCCCTGGTACCACCTAAAAACAAACAAACAAAAAATTTTTAAAAAAGCAACTATTGTTAGGGAGCAGATGTAGCTCAGTGATTGAACACCTGTATGAGGTCCTGGGCTCATTCCCCGGTACCACCTTAAAAAGGGGGGTGGGGGGATTGGTTTCACTATATTTGACAAACCATTCTGTTGGTTGACACATCTAGAATTTACAGATTTTTTGTCATGGGTGAACTATAAGTTATAGACGTTAAAAATAGAAGTAGAAGCAGAAAAAGATGGAGGAGGAGAAGATTGAGAAGGAGGAGGAGAAAATGAGGAGAATGAAATGGAGGAAGAGAGTGTAGAAGGAGTAAAACATTTCCAAAAGTAAAGTGGATAAGACCAGTTTTACCTATAAAGAATTTGAGTTTCCATACATTTTCAAGTCACAGAACTAGAACCCAGATAGATATTATTCAAGCAAGTGTGGAGTTATCCAAAAAGGAGATATATGGAGCAACTGAAAAGGAAACAAAGCCACACCAATTATCCCCAGCAGGAACCCCAAGCTTATAAAATATTTGTGGTCGTTAAAACCCGGACACCCATCTGGGCCTAATGGGGGAATGGCGCCACTTGTACTGGGAAAAGGTCAATCACTTCCCCCGACCCCAAATGAGATGCTAAGGGCAAACATCCGCTTCTGTAACTCTACTTGCTTGCTTTGCTCATAACCCTATATAGAAATGTATATGTTTAAACCTACCAATCCTGCCTCTAGGTGCGTGCGGGAAACTTTGGCACACACCGGAAGAAAGAAAGTCTATAAAAGCTGCACCCTCCAGACGTTAGGCTCGTTAGGCTCGACTCTTACTAAGGAGCATGCCCCAGCCGGTAATAAAGTTTCCATTAAATTTTTCCCCCCTGGGAGTTGTTATTTGCATGAAGTATTCCACTTCACAACCACAGTGGAAAAGAATTAAAAGGGAATAAGAATTTCCACTTATACTTAGGTTGCAGAACTCTGTGAAAAAAATATTGTTCCAACTCTAAACAATTTTTAAGTAGCCAAATAAACTAAAAGAAATGCGTAGGAGTTTATGAGCTCAGCAGAAAGTTGAACTTGGAAACATCCAATAATTTGAATTTCAAGAATGACAAGACCCTCACATACATGTAACAAATGAATCCTTTCAAACTTATCAGTGAGTGGAAGAAATAGGCAGATGGCCATAGTAGAAGCAGTTACAAAGAAAAGAGCCAAATTATAAAGAATTTTTAAAGCAAAGGGTAGGCTAGTGTGTCATCTGAAAAAAGAAGAGAAACTTAGTTTCAAAGGATTTCTATTTATTTTCAATATCTTTGGTACAAGATTATAACAAATGAACCTAAGAAAGCCTGGGGGCAGCCTGGGAGATTTTCAGTCAAGATCACAATGCAACTCCAAAAACACCAAATGTCTTCTCTCTTACTGCTATTGTTTTGCTAACTATTGCTTTATTCTTACTTTAGACTTCTTTTAACAATAGATAAGATTTACAGAGATAACTAATCATAGAATTGCTCCTTTCTGAAAACATCCAATCTACAGACTTTTGGGTCCTTATACAATCCCTTTAATTATCCAAACAAAGCCACAAAGCCTAAATCCTATCAAAAGTTCTTTCTAACACACTTTTACTTAGAAAATGCACATTTCCTCATAATTTGTGTTCTTCCTCATTGCATTAAATAAAGTCACAGGTGTTCTTGGTCTTTGGCTAAAGAGCATTGACAATTACTAGCTTAAAAGATCTAGTGGAAAGGATAAACTACATGTACTGATTCATGAGAAATTTCATCAGAGAGAAAACGCTATAAGATAGTTCCAATGAAATGCTAGAAATAAAAAATTTTAAAGCACACAAATGTAATTATCAGAAACAGGTACAACAGTACAGTCAGTACTGCTGATGAAATAATGAGTGAACATGAAGATAAACCAATAGGAACTAATCAAACTGAAAGAAAGTTAAAAATTAGAAAGAACTAAGTGGGAAAAATTATCCAAGTACATGGGACAATATTAAAAAGTTTAGTATATATGGAGATTTCAACAAAAAGAATAGAGAGGAAATGGAGCAGAAGAAATATTGAGATAATGGCCAAGACTTTTTCAAAAGTAAGGAAAGAGCAAAATGCTGGGCCACAAATATCAGCAATCGCCCAGAAAGAATAAATACAAAAAGCAGCCAACCATAAAACACATCTAGATTCTTCAGACTCACTGCTGAAAAGCGAAGATAATATACAACTATGAAGGCAGTCAGAGGAAAATATATCATGTGTAGGAGAAAAAATAATTATTATAAAAGACCTGCCATTGATAATGTTACAAGCTATATATATTTAAAGTACTGAACGATTACTCATTTAATACTCATTGAAATTAACCTTCCAAAATAAGAACAAAATAAAGACTTTTTCATAAAATTAACACACATGTGCAGAGAGAAATAATTTTGTGCCAGTAGACTTGTGTTTTAAAAATTATCCAGGCAGGAACATGATAACAGAAGGATACTTGGGTCTAAACATAGAAATAAATGAAATTGAAATTGTAAAAATGAAGGCAAATATATAAAATATTTAATTTTTAACTTTTTAAATATTTTAAACATAATGCCTAAAGCAAAATTCAGTTGATCAATTGTTAGGTTTAAATGATATAAAACAGTACAATTTATGGAAAAAATAGCCAAATGGGAAACAAGAATTGAATTTCTGCTACTATACAATTGTAACTCTATAAGTTATGTGGTATATTATTTTAGAGAAGCTACGATAAATTAAATATGTTTATATTAATCATTAGGGCAACCACAAAAAATAGAGAATACAAAAATTACAAATATAAGGGATTAAAGCAATGACATCACCATAGTCACCCATAATTGTTATAAGGATAGAAGAAAATGTTATAAACAATTTTTAGTTGCTAAATTTGATAAATTTGAAGAAATGTACAATTCCTTAAATGATCACATCAGAAGAAATTTGTGGCCTATGTCACTTAAGAAAATTGAATTTTTCCTTAGAAACCATCCAAAAATCTGAGCTTGTTTTCCAAATATGAAAATTTCACCTTTCCTTCAGACTGGAATGTGGACAGAGAGCTATGTGAAAGCTTTAAACCCTGCAGAAGATGACACTATTTTGGGAGATTGCAGAGCAATAACATAAAATAAACTTGGTTCCCAGGATTATCTCAAGGAAGACAGACTCCCACAAATCATAGTTAGCTAGAGTCTGTATTGCTATATTCCAGGATGATATATTCCCTTACATTGAGACACTCTGTTTCTGAAGCCTTTCTTACATAATCCAGGCTGTACCTGACTAATACAGGTTCTCTCCCCAGCTCACAGCACCTGATAAATCACACTTTCTTTTACAGGGTTCTTTCTTTCTGAAAAAAAAAAAAAAAAAAAAAAAGAATATATATATATATACCCACATATGTTTGAGAACATTTAGCAGCTACCTCCAAAATTACACTGCCTTTATTAGCAGCTCTAGTGAAGTCTGCCAGCAACATACCCAATTCAAAAATCCCTGTATTTGTTAATACTTTTTAATAATAATGTATTATATGTTTTCAACTCTTATAAGAGTTGTATAATTTTGTAGAAAAAATATTATATGTTACAGTGGTGATAAGAATGTGAACTCTAATGTCAGACTGTCTGCATTCAAATTTGAGCTTGTCTTTTTTTTTTTCTGCATTTTGCTTACATAAGTGTTATTTTTTTTTCATATATATTTTAAAAGATGCTTAGATTACATAAATGTTACACAATAATTACAGGTATTCCCATGATCTCCACCACCCATAGCTCCCAAAACATCTCACATAAACATATTTTATTAGTGTGGCACATCACCTGCAATGGATATACATATCCTGGGGCCTTGCCACTAAGCATAGACCACAGTTCACATGGTAGACCACACTCTCTCCCACACAGTTCTGCATGGTATATGCTGATGTAAAATGGCCTATATCCATCGCCATAACGTCACTCAGGGCAACCCCAAGTCCTGAAAAAGCCTCTGTATTACAACAGCCCTTCCCCTCCCCACCCCAAAAGCATCTAGTGGCCACTGGCTTCACCTCACTGTTATAATTTCTTCCATTGCTTGAATCTCAATAAGTCTACAACAGAATACCATTAAGTCCACTCTAGTCCATAGCTCTTCCCCCAATCCTGAGGGGACTGGAATAGTGATGTCCACTCCACCTCCATGTGAAAGTGGGCTTATATCCCATGGATATGGTGGATGGGATTATCCTGCCTTCAGCTGCAGGCTCTCTCCATTCCCTGGGAGGGCCATTGTCCATCATCATCTCCTCACCAGGTGACTTGAGTGGGTCCATTGAGCTGTAAAGTACTCCACCAAGATTACAGGCACAGCTGGCACATGGGCAGGCCAGAGGCTCCAGTCTCTGGAAGTACACCTACAAACTTCAGCCTCACATATAGGTTTGAATAGAAGGGACTGATGGACCATGTGCAGGGAGGACTTATTTGAGTCCAACTCTGTTACTTTCAGGAGCACAGATTCCAAAGCAGAGCCCACTGATAAGGCATCAATCTCTGGGACTATCCCTCCTTATATAGGACCTGGGTGTCTCCGCAGCCCTCAGGAGCCCCTCTGTGTGGGGTGATATCCACTTTGATTTTCTATGAGATCCTACTGAGGTGTGCATAAACGTTACCTCTGGGATGACCTCCTAACTCTCTTTGAAGTCTCTTAGCCACATGAACTCATTTGTCTTTACCTTTCCCCCCTTTTATTCAAGCTTGTCTTTTAATCTATTGCCTGACCTTGAACAAGCTATGAAACCCACTCCAATTTTCACATTTGTGAAATTCAGCCATTATAATATATTTATTAAAGCACTATTGTAGTTGTTAGGGATACAGCATTAACATTATTTGCAAGCATCTTATGCTCATTGGGTTTCAATGAGGGAAAAACAGAGTAAACAAAGGCATAATCAAAATATATACAGTGCTATATAGGGATGATTGCTATAGAAAACAAATGTAGCATTGATGAGAGATGGAACAGGAAATTTTAAATAGTACCTGCTCCATTTTAAATAGCATTTATTTAAATAGTACCTATTTAAAATAGCACCTGCTCTATTTTAAATAGTACCTACTTAAATGTTAAATAGAATCTGTTATTTAAAATTGCTGGTGAGGCATGGTCTCAAGAAGTAGGGGCAAGACAATGTTGGAACTGTAGGTTCTTGGAAAAAGTTTGATTTTGACTCAATTTTATGGCAAGTCTTGTAAGTTTTCTGAAGAGAAATGACATAATACAACCTACTTTTTCTCAGTATCACTGGCCACTACATTGAGATTAGACTCCAGAGGCACAAAGAAGAACAGAAGAAGACAATCTAGAAGGCTGTGGAAATAATGTAAAAACTGAGATTATGGTTCTTTGGGCCAGGGTGGTAGAATAGGAGGTGTTCATAGTCACACACCAAATATATTCTGCACAGAGAACCAATAAAATATGCTGTTGTATTTCATGTCAGCTAAGCAACATAGAGAAAATTCCAAGATGACTCAGTTGTTTTCCTGAACAAAGAGGAGGACAGCTTTTCGTTAACTGAGATAAAATTTTAGATTTTACAAGTATTTACCTGAAGTTTTGTGTAGGTAATATATGTTACTATATACCTAAATCCCTTTGAATATGGTCTGGTACTCAGGTGGTGCTCAGTAAATATAATCTATTTTTCACCATTATTATATAGCATTGATCATTTCAATACACATTGTGTTATACTCATCCCAGTCTTTTTCACTTTATACTTAAAATTTTATATGAATTCAGAATGTGGAAGAAAATAATGTACATTTTTCTTATTTGAATAAACTGATAAACAGTGATGAAATTGTGTGAACCCATTGAAATTTTAATCTTAAAACAGAGATTGAACTTTAATGCTTCAAAAATCATTTAAGAAAATGAAAAAATATATTTTACAAAGAAAACCTAAGTATAAATGAAAATAATACAAATCACTTGAGGTGAAAAACTCTATCAAATAAACATGGCTTAAACTTAAATAAAAAGATAAGTATAGGAAAATGAAGAAAAGATACTTTCTTAAATGAACATTGAATAGTAGTTAAAATTAAAACTGCAATTCCAGATCATGTAAGGGCATTTTTAAAAGGAAATATTTGTTAATGCTTAAAATGTACAGGATTCATATTTGGAATAAAGGAAATTTTTTGGTACATTTTATACATAAGATTTATGAAGAAGATCATGCACAAAACTCTGTAAAATGATTATGTTATTTCATTTTATTTAATAATTTATATGGTTTCCAAATACTTTCAAAGTTCACATACACTTTTTTTAAACTTAATTCTATCATAATATTTGCTTGCTCAGAAACCAAATATTAAAGTGCTCTTTTATAACTGCTTGTATATATATGAATTAGATTAGCTAAAAGTATTTATAAAACACCAGAGAACATTTTCATAACAAAAGATAATGTGTATTCAAAACTTTGCAAGAGTATAAGCATTCTGATGATCATGGTCAAAATTTATTAGTACTGCATTAAATTCTTTTCATTCTTCATATGATTCCATATTAAAAATAAATCTGGATTTAGAATTATTTCTCTTATACAGTTAAGGAGACATGAATTAAACTTTCAGTGACTGACTAAGGAATATACATTTAAAAAGTTGTCAGAAATAAATGAAAAACTCTGGATTTTACAGTCCAAAGCAGTACTGTCTAAGAATGTGCTATATTTCTTCCACACAGAATAAATGGAATAATTTCTGAAAGTGCTCTCTTTAATAAAATTCTCTGAAATTATAATATACATGGGGATTTCTATAGCACAATTTTAAGAATAACACTACTTTTTTTCTTTCTTGCATGTTAGTTGCCATTAAAATCACATATACTTAAACCATAGGATTAATACATATTTCATGGTTTCTAATTACTATATCAATTTCTGAAAATATTTTTGGAAATGTTAAAATAATGCATGGTCTAATAGAGGATGGTACAACAAAAATTCAAACTAATTAACAGATGCTACTGTGTTTAGAGAGAAAGACCAATAAATACCCAAAAAGGAGAGCAAGAAAAAATGTACTTAAAAACTCAGCATCACTGACATTTCAATTGTCCGGAGCCCTCTCTCATGCATGACTCTAACTATGCAGCATATGCATATGTGTATTTATATGAGTATATTTAATGTGTGACACTCTCATAGGATTGAACATTGTTTATTACCCCAAAATTACTATACAACAAAATTCATAGACAAAAATGAAAATCATTCATAAATTTACTGTTTTTTAGATATTTCTTCCATGTATTTTCTTTTGTGCATATAAAACTTATCTATACTTCAGATTAAGTGTTCATATAATTTTATTTCACTGAATTTTCAGTACTATCCTGCTTTTATTATTACTTACAAATCATTTTGACCTATGTTAAAATAGCCATTTGCAAAACCCACAACTTCATGCATTTTGCATTGACTAGTGCAGCATAACAATCCTTTTCTAGTAATGCACAACTGAAGAATGGGCATTTTAGAGGCATCACAAGGAAAACATGGTGTATTTCTTCCAGATAATTCAAATAATTCATCAACACAGCATATGTACTGTTGTATTAAGCCACAAAAATGCTTGTGCAACTTGTTTTATTATTTAGTATATTGGCTTTTACTATATTGAATGAAATCTGAGAGGAAAAAGGTAAAAATTATGGCTGAGATGATTAAAGTTTTTATTATTATATTAATGGCCAATACCTTACTTCCTCCATAAAAAGGAGGTGAAATCCATTCTTGTAAATCTTTCATTAATTAATGATAATGAGGTCATTTTTCATGTAGAATTAGAAGCAGCTGGTAAAAGACACACCGTTCATACTGCAGAATTTCAAGAGAGAATACGATGGTATGAATCAAGGAATGACAAAAATAATACATATTTGATGAGCGTTTGAATGTACAATTTTTCAATTCATCAAAACTTCAAATTCACAGGGAAAATCTTATTTGGAGATTAAAAGGCCATCACCAATTTATTTTATAATAAGTGTCCTTGGGTTTAAGATGTCCTATGTATATCCATCTCAATAGGGTCTGCTCATTCCTTGAAAATCACCATGAGGAAATTTTTTTCCCAGCACTGAAATCAATTTTTATAGTAATTAAGTGTACTTTCAAATAATATAAGAATTAGTCAAAGAAAGAATAATTTACAAAACTTTGTATGACTAATATTTTTGTTGAATCTTTATTGGTGGGACTCCAATACTTAACTTCTAATAGTCAAAATGTTTTGTTAGAAGAATAGAAGTAAGATTCAGAAAGGACAATTATCTTATTTGTCCCACGTTTCAAGAAAATTAGAACTTTATCCCTGATAATTGTTCAATGTCATTATTTTTTTGAATTCAATTCCTGTTTTTAAATCTTTCATTTTTTTATGTCATTTGAAGCTCTGTTAAGGAATTTCATAATTTTCTGGTAAACTTGATCTATTGATATTTCATATTCTCAACCACACTCTGTAATACACAGGTCTACTATTTTTTAAATAGCATTACATTGCACAGTTGTATTCTTAAGCTTATATTTACAAATATACATTTTTACATTGTTTATTCATCTATTTATAAATATCATAAAGTTTAGTCTTACATTTTAATAGAGTTAATTACAAAGCTTTAATGGAGGTTTAGTCCACTTATATTTAGAGTGATTATTTATTTGCTTTTTTCATTTAATATCATATATTTTTGTAATTCTGGTTCTTTTCTTTTGATTTCTTTTTGGTTAATATAATATTCAATATTAACTTTTAAATCTCTGTTGGATTTTTAAAATAATACTACATGGCATTATATTGTTAATATTTTCTAGGGATAAAATCTTCATCCTTAAATGATTTTATTGCTCTTAAGATAATTAAGATTGCTTCTAGGGAAACAGTATGGCAGCATTCGACATTCCAGGGTCTATTCACCCACAGAATCTTAGAAAAACTACAGTAAAAGGCCAAACTATTTTCCTTAAAACTCCAAATTACTTAAATGATTGCATCAATAGGGTGAGTCCTGAGTCAAGATAATGAAATCTAATACTGGTAGCAGGAACTCTTCTCTAACCCAACCCCTTCCTGACAGTGTGGAGTGGCCTGAGCTCTTATTGGGACTCTATTTTGGAGGAAGCAGAGTGGCCCCTATGGGCATAGTGGAAAGCATGTATGTGGCTTCCAGTCTATACAGTGGCAGCCTGAAAGCCTGACCCAGGAGTCTCTTCTCCCTATTGCTCTTCCCAGAACTTCCTCTGCAGGCAGAATAAGGTTGCAATCAATTAAAGCAGTGTCAGAAACAATCAATTCAAATCTGCCAGGGACAAAGGATCCCTAGTTTTAAACTTACAATAGAGCACCCTGAAAAATGGAAATTATATTTCACAGGAATAAGGGAGGAATTCCAGTTCCAGTAAAGAGGGGAATTTTA
>JAKSZT010054099.1:336893-358704 GCA_026826555.1 Tolypeutes matacus | reverse complement strand
TTGAACACAGCAAAAAAATAGTCCCTAGGCAAACCAATTAAAAGTTCCACCCTAAGAAAAAGTGCTTTGTACATGAATTTTCAATCAAAACTCTAGTATCAGCTGCTAATTCGAAACATTTCAGCCAAAAACTAAATGTTAATGTTTTTATATAAAACCACTCTATTTATCTGTCACTCTGTAACTAAGTTCAGTATTGATTTAATCTTTTAATTAATTATGTTATTCCTGTTTCTCACTCTAATTAACAATATAAACTTATTAAACTAAACATGCATTTTAACATTTATCTTCTATCCATCTGGTACTCTAGCCAGAAGTGGGCCAAGTATATCAATGTGTCCCCTGGTTTAGTAAACATGTAAATGTGTAAATACATATTGTAAGAAATGAAAAGATAGCAGTTAAACTCTTGTTTATAAATAACCCATCACTTACTTTATACTCTTTTAATTATTAACAAAATTTCACTAACTAGATATCAGTGGAAAGTCCTGCCACAAAAAAATGCTCAATAACTCCACCATATGTCAATATTTTGTCTTTCAGGCCTTACACCCTACTCATTCTACCTTCCCACAAGCATATATTTATCACCACATAGATAATATCCTTATTACAGTCCCCTTAAAAACATTTTTCACACAACTCTATAAACATCTCCAAAATTCTCTTCCTCCAACTACTCTCCAAATAACCCCTAGTAAAGTCCAATTAAGTCAGCCTTAAAAATATTTAAAATATATAATATATTCTAAAACAATAAACAAAAAAGGGTGAGTATGGATACTTCCCCTAGAAATACAATAGTTCTAGCAATATATACTTTACATTTTTAAAATTGTAATAAAAACAGCCTCTCAACAGCTGACAAACATTTCTCCCCTTATCAGGAGAGTCATAAAATATGAGCTAAAATTCTGTACAAGGAAATGTTAGGAGATGGATCCTGGAAAGAATCCTGTGACCTCATAACTTGGGGGAGAGGGCATGTGTGTGTATTTACTCTAACAGGTTACCAGTAGCTGCCAGAAAAAAACGTGCAGCTATACCATGAGCTGGAAGGATCACCCACTAAACCTAACACCACAGATGGAGAAGACGACTATGGAGGAATAAAGGAACTCCTTGACACCAACATGCTGTAACTTTCTCCAAACTCAGGGAGTAACTTGGGAAAGTCTTAAACAATAAAACCAAAAGGCTACCAAGTTGCTCTCTCACACTGGGATGCCACAATCCCCTGAAAATAAGTTTCTTGCATATATGGCTATAGTAGCATACGCTTATTCCTGTCATTATTTCAGCTATTATCATAGGTGTCACTACCACCACTGTCACTGTCGCTGTAACAGTATCTGTCCAAACTGCTCTCATTGTTAATCAAATTATGACCTATATCTCTGATAAACTTTTAACTCAAACTCATATAGATAAATAATATTTTTAGCAGTCTTGATTCATTAGAAGCATCTAGTCTTTGGATAGGCAAAAATCAACAAGCTCTACTTACCAGACAAGATTTGCATTGTGATTGGGAACATGTTTGAAATTTCTGTCACCCCTTTACCTTGAAACAGTTTTCAGCTTTCCTGGGAGGAAGTGAAAACCCACTTTCAAGGGGCTTTTTCCTCCCATCTACAGAAAGAACTGCTTGCTCTCCATCAATGTCTGGAACATCAGTATCTCAAATACAACTCAGCAAAACATGTTTCAAACATTCGGTGATAATCTACAATATTTAAATCCATCTAATTGGTTTCACAGCCTACCCATAAGGATCTTGGCAATGTCTCTTTTTGGAATAATCATGCTTCTTGTTTTATTATTAATTTTTAAGTTAATTCACCAAGCCCTCTCTGAAGCTCATCACACTGAACAAAATTTCCTCACTTTAACTACTGCCTCATCTCTCTCTCCCACATCCAAACATCAAAAACTAAAATACACGGGAGAGACTTAAGACCCCTCTGGTTAAAACACTTTTGAATTAGTTTTTCATAAATCTTTTAAACTAATTGTTTAACTTTAGTAAATGCTCTGCTCAGCTCTGCTAGCTAACAAAAATTTGATTCATGCTTGTAATAAATAATTTTTTCCTAGAGTAAATTTTAAGCTTAATATCTCCTGGTTTCACCTGTAAGTCTCCTTTCCTTCTTTCTTACTTGCTTTTCTAGTTTTACCATATTTTGGGGGTATTCTGAACATGTCCCATACTTGGGATTTCTTGTGTCCCCTTAAACTATAAAAGCCTTCTAGGCTCTGGTAAACCTGGGTTTTCAGAAACTTGTAACCTAAGCCAGGACCCCTCCAGTGAGTGTAAGAATCCCTAGGCATGTGCTGAGAATGGGGGCCATGGAAACATTGGCAGTCTCATACCACTCTGTTTGGCCCAGAAGATGGCTGGTTAGCCAGAGATGAGTAAGATTCCTCAGAGAAGGAACAACCTAAGACAGGCACAGTCACAGGGAAGCCTTCAGGAGAGAATTTGAAGGCCTACAGAGATAGGACACTAACTCTCACCCCTCCCAAGGGAAGTAAAATGCTCCAATGGCTACTTTGTTTCCCACACACAGCCCAGTTATGAACCCAGGTAACTGTCAGTAACCTAGTCTTACTACCACCAATCATCAAATTAAAAACAGATATTTATAAAAGTTGTGCCAGGATACATTTCCCCTTTCCTTTTCTTCTTCTTTCTTAAGCAAAAAAGGGGGAGATGTGGGAATGCTTTGGTTAACATATCTTTGAAACAGTTAAAATCTGCTTTGCTGAACAAGCAAAATACTGCTGCATAGGAAATGGCTGCTCATATCGGTTTCTGTTAAAAGAATAAAAACTTTCTTACTCTACACTGTTACTTAGTTAAAGCTTTCTGCTTGTCCAATATCTCCTGTGCAGCCCAGAACTTTCTGAATCCCTACACGCACAGCATGTCCTTAAGCATACTGGCTGGAATATATATATATATATATACTGGATCAGAACAATAAACAGGGCCACCCCAAAGAATACTAAGCCTCAAAGTGTTTTCATTTCATTGTGGCAAACATATATGACCCAAACCCTCCACCTTTCAATAAAATTCATACACATAAATCAGTGTTGTTAAATGCACTCACTATAATGTGCTATCATAACCACCATCTATTTCCAAATGTTTAAAATCAATCTAAAATTTTTTGTACAAATTAAGTATCAACTTCCCATTCTCTACCCACAGTCTCTGCCCTTGTAACCTATATCTTAAGTTTAAAAAAATATATATTCTATCCCAGCTTTTAACTCTATGGGCTTGCTTATTATAATGAGTTCATTATCTGAAATCATACAATATTTGTCCTTGTCTATCTGGCTTATTTCTCTCAGCATAATAACCTCAAGGTCCATCCATGATGTTGCATGCACCAGGACTTCATTTCTTTTTTTTTTTTTTAATTTTTTTTTAATTTCTTTTTTACAGATGAATAATATTCTATTTTACGTATGTATAACATTTTATTTATCCTTGCATTGGATGATGGACACTTGGCTTGCATCCGCCTTTTGGCAATTGTGAATAATGCTCCTATAAACATCAGTGTACAAATATCTGCTTGACTCCCTGCTTTCAGATTTTCCTGGTATAGAAGTTGTAGTGGGGTATTGGGTGTTAATTTTATATTTAGCTTCCTGTGGAACTGTGAACTTCTTCCACAGTGGTTACACCATTTTACATTCCCACCAGCAAAGAATGAGTGTTTCTATTTCTCCATGTCCTTTCCAATACTTTCATTTTTCATTTTTATTTTTAAAAGTAGCTATTCTAGAAGTTGTGAAATGGTATCTCATTACAGTTTTGATTTGAATTTAACAGCTATGATGTTTAGCATATTTCACGTGCTTTTCAGCCATTTTTATATACTCTGGAGAAATATCTATTCAAATCTTTTTTCCATTTTTAAATTGAGTTGTTTGTTGTTTATTGTTGAGTTATATAATTTATTTATATATTCGGTACAGTAAACTTTAATCAGGCATGTGCTTTCTAAATATTTTCTCCCATTGAATAAATTCTTTGAGGGGCAAAAGGTTTTAATATTGAGGAGGTCATATTTATCTATTTACTCTTTTATTGCTTGTGCTTTGGGTGTAAGCCTAAGAAAGTAGTGACTGTTTGAGATTATTTTTGTGAATTCTCAAAAGAAAAAATATATATTCATAAACTAATTTATTTCTCTATGATACCCTAGAGGGGCCTCTAATTAAATTTATTTGATAAAATCAATTTAGGGATTCTGATTGGGCTATGTCAGTAAGGCATAACTCAGATTGAGTCCCTGCCCTATATGGTGGGCTGATATAAATAGACACTCACTCAAGAAAAAACACAGGAAGAGAGAAAGTTTTGTCATGTTTGATCCTGAGTCCCAGGGAGAGATGAGCCATCCAAGTGATGTTTGCAGCTGACCTTGAGAAGAGAGCCAAGACTGACACAGAAGTCCTGGAAAGAAATGAAACCTATGCTGAGAGAGAGAAAGCCCTAAGAGCCAAGCCCTAGGCCAGCCTGCAACTGAGGGTAAGGAACTCCAGAGGGGAAGGCTGAACCCTCACAGAGATCAGAAAACATTTTTCTTCAACATGTGGCAACTGACTTTGGTGAGAAAGCAAACTTTAGCTGGAATCTTTAGAGCCTTGTAACTGTAAGATTTTACCCTAAATAAATACCCTTTATAAAAGCCAACAGATCTCTGATATTTTGCATCAGCACCCTTGTGGCAGACTAATACAAAAGCTTTGCCTATCACAAGATTCTGAAGATGCTTTCCTACATTTATTTTCTCAGAGTATTGTAATCCTGACTCTTATTTAGGTCTTCAATCACTGTTGAGTTAATTTTTGTATATGGTGTGAGATTGTTGTCCTCTTTCATTATTTTACAAAAGCTTACCCTGCTCTCCCAGCACCACTGTTTGAAGATTCTATTCTTTCTTAATTCAGTGGACTTGGCCATCTTTAAAAAAAAATCAATTGGTCATTGATAGGAAGATCTATTTCTAAACTCTCATATCAATTCCATTGTTTGAAATATCAGTCCTTATGCCAAGACCATACTGTTTTGACCACTGTTGCTTTGTATAATGCTTTAAAGTAAGAAAGTGTGCGTCCTCAAACTCCATTCTTCTTTTTAAAGATGTTTTTGTCTATTCTGGACAACTTTCCCTTCCAATAAATTTGATAATGGGCTTTTCAATTTCTGAAAAGTAGCTGCTGGAATTTTTATTGGGGTTGCATTGAATCTGTAAATAAATTTGTGTTGAAATGACATCTAAACAATATTTGGTCTTCTAATCCATGAACACAGAATATCTGTCCATTTATTTAGGTCATCTTTGATTTTCTTTAACAATGTTTTGTAGTTTATTTGTGTATAAGCCCTTTACATCCTTGCTTAAATTTATTCCTCAATATTTGATTATTTTATTTGCTATTGCAATTGGATTTTTTTAAATTTCCTCTGCAAATAGTTCATTACAAATATAGTGAAACACTACTATTCTGGGTATTAATTTTTTACCCCACCACTTTGCTGAATTTGTTTATTAGCTCTAATAACTTTGTTGTTGATTTTTCAGCACTTTCTTTATATAGGATCATATTGCAAATAGTGAGTTTTTCATCTTCCTTGACAATAGACATGCATTTTAATTCATTTTCTTGCCTAATTGCACTAGATAGAACTTCCAGTAAAATGTTGAATAACAGTGGTGACAGTGGGCATCTTTGCTTTGTTCCAGATATTACATGAAAAGCTTTCAATATTTCCCCATTGAAAAAGGATGCTGAATTTTATCATATTCTTTTTCTGCATCAGTTGAGATGATCATGTGTTTTTCTTCCCTTCATTCTGTTAATGTGGAGTGTTACATTGATTTTCTTATTTTTTGTTTGCATACCTGGGATAAAACAAACTTGATCATGGTTCATAATTCTTTTGATGTACTGTTAGTTTCAATTTGCAATTATTTTGTTGAGGTTTTTTGTATCTATATTCATAATTGAAAATTGTCTGAATTTCCCTTTTCCTTTTTTGCAGTATCTTTATTTAGCTTTAATATTAAGGTGATGTTGGCCTCTTAGAATGAGTTAAGTAATCTTCCTACTTCAATTTATTTGAGAAGTATTGGAATGAATTTTTCAGGTGTTCTATTTAAAGTTGTATTAAAATCTAAACCACATGACTTCCAGAAATTTTTGCAAGGTAAATAGGAAGTGCTCTCTACATGTATAGTTTACGAAATCAGTACATTAAAAATTAGCTTTAATTTTCTTGATTGAAGATAATAGTCCATATAGAGACTGTAGTAATATAGGACTATATTTTTAAAATAAGTAAATACTTAAATTGACCTTATCAATGTCCATTGGATAATGAGTATTCAAGAACATATATATTTATATTTTTCTGGTAGAGGTATATAAATGTATTTTAAACTTATTTTACTAATTAATTTATCTAGAGTACATTTTAGGTATTTTTTGATTGTTTAATTTACTGGTCTCTTTGAGTTTGATGCATTAAAATATGTGAAAACATTATTTTGCAATTTTACTAGAGTATAAAATTCCAGAACTTTGGCATATCACAGTAGCATTGAAATAATATTGAGTGAAAAAGCTTTGATTGTGGGGTGAGGGGAATTTTGTCTTGAATACTAGCTCAGCTAGTAACTAACGATGTGGCTTATGTCAATTTAATGTTCAAAGGGCACTAGTTTTCTCAAGTAGATGGTTATACTAAATTAGTTAATTTGCATATTGCTATGTAGAATACATAAGATAGTGTGCAGAATAATAGTAATACCAATTAGCTACTTAATAATAAGTGGTAGCTCCTGTCATATCTTTCCTTCCTCACAAACTCAATGTGTGTATACCTGTTCTCATGGACATCTATTACTTTGTTTTCTGAGTATATTTGAGACTTCCAGATTGATATTTTTTTTCCTTAAATTTAGGAGACATATATATTCTTTCTATTCTCTCTTCTTAAAGTGAAATAAGCTACATTTAGACACATGATAATGATAATTAAACATGAGTTAACAGAAATACCAGCTTGGAGAGCAGATTAGATAAGATGGCTGATTCCCATACATTTTACCTATCATGTTTCCATATCCTTGTAGTGATATAGAGTAACTTTCTACTGCGATCTGTTTACTCTATGATATATCTTCATTTAGAAACCAATTTCTTGATCAAAAAACAAGATCAGAGACAGCAAGAGATGGCAGAATATTATATAGACTAGAATATCAGGGCATGTGGCAATATGAAGTTTTGTGGACCCCAAAATATCATGTCCTGTAGGTTAATCCATTCCTGTGCAAGTGAACCTATTATATGTGGGATCTTTTGATTAAATTACCTCAGTTAAGTGTGTTTGATTAGATTATGTGACCCAGTGTGTGTCTTAATACACTTACTGGAGAACTTTATAAACAGAAGAATAAAAAGGTGGATACGAAAAGCCACAGAGACTGACAGAAGCCTCCAGAAGTTGAAACCAGGGAACCCAGGAGAGAGAAAAGCCACAGATGGAGCAGCCCAAATCTGAAGTCAACAAGGAAAGAGGAGAGATGAGTGGATCCAGCCATGTATCTGATTGCCCACAGCTGCAGCTCAGAGAGAAAGTATCTCCTGATGATTCCTTGACTTGGACACTTTCAAGGACTCAGAATTGTAAGTTTTTACCCTAATAAATCTACATTGTAAAAGCCAACCCATTTCTGGTATATTGTTCCCAGCAGCTTTTAGCAAACTAAAACAGGGCAATTCAAGCAAAATGTAGTATTATTTTGCTGATATATCCAGAAACGGAATGTGGTGATTGAAATGCATATTTTGGTTTCTAATAGCATAAAATATTTTGATTCATTGCCTTTAATCTCAATAGATTGATATTTTAATATCATCTAATAAAAATATGTATTGCTTAAAGAGGAAATATTTAAATTATGGCTTGGAGTTCATTTATGTTTCAACATTTTGATGGAAAAAACGGTTATGTAACTAGTTATTTTGTTTTAGAGCAATTAAATTGGAAATCATATTTGAAGTGTATGCATCCTTCATATATAATAAAAAAGTTTAATACATCTCATATATAAGCACTCTGCAATGACCCCACATGTTCATGAAGTTGAAGTTGAAATTGGTCAATCTTAGTTACTGTTTGGTTGGGAAGGATGAAGTTACTTTTCCAACTCCATTGTCGTTCAGGTTAAACTGAAATTTAATACATGGTTTTAGAAACTTTATCTTCCACAATTGTTTTGTCTCAGACATACTAGTGAAGTGTAGAATCATAATATTGCTTCCTGCTATCACACTAATTCCTATTTACCCTTTACCTCTCCAGTGAATATTTTTGTGTGTATTCTATACATTCTTATAAAAGAGAGACCAGGCTGGAGGGTTGAAAAAGAGAGAGAGAAAGAGAGAGAGAGAGTAAAGCATATTTTTAGCAATGAGTAAAACTGAAAAGAATGTTGGGGATCATTCCATATATCTGTGGTTGGAAAGTAAGGATGAAAATTTCTTGATTTTTACCTAATACTGTTTACATATACCAGAATATTTGCTAAAAAAGCATTAATCAGTCCTCCAATGCAGCATTATACAAATGTAGATAGATTGTGTCAGTATATGCCTATATTGATTATATTCAAACTGATCCATATTCATTGTTAAATTTATTGTTAAATTTAAATATATGTGTATTATTTGTCTTTCTGTAATTTGATTTTCACTAACTATAATTAGAGGTCCTGTCCTCAAGATTTGATGGCTAAATAAAACCTCAAATTGTTTATGGTACATTCAGCTTTTATTATGAAGTTAATTCCTCTTCTGGAATCCCTGTGTAAGACTCCAAGAAGATATTTACTTGCAGGTCCATCCCCCAGTCATTCCTTTAATACTCCTTTGGTCAAAACCATATATATTTTTATTCCATTATTTCCTTCCTACTATCCAATCTCAGACAATGATTAGATCCATTCTGAAACTCCCAATTATATATTGATATGATGTGGTGATATTTATTGAGTGTACAATTAAGATTATTTTTGTGAAAACAGACTCCTTGGGCCATATGACTGATCAACTGAAACTACCACAACTCTTGCATAAAGATTCTGGAAGCTGAAGAAACACTGCACTACATAGCAATGCAAGTCTTATAAAGCCCTCTCAACTTTGGGCATATCATCCATCTAAAAATGTTAATTTTTGCTAACAAAAATGGTGAAACATAGGAATTGTTCTACTCTCTGCTGTTTATTACTTGAGCTCAAGTTAGAATAATAGAAAAATAAGTTTGACAAAGAAATTCCCCCAAACCATCAAGATACCACAGAGAAAGGTTTATATCCTACTTTATTTGAAATACTTTTTACTGCTACTTCCACAAAATATTTCAGCTACTCTAGAATGAAAAAAAATGAGCTCATTTACTTTAAAGGATAGCTTCAGCTTGAACATTCCCTTGAATAATGGCAACAGTGGTGGTCTAAATGAAGGCATTGTTCTATGAGGTTTGAAATTCAGATAACTTTATTTAAGTAGAAAACATCCCTAAAACTGCATTTAGGGTCAATACTGTTTTGTTAGAAAAATCATTAGTATTTCTAGGTAAGGCAGAAGTACTTCTAGGTTAAAAAGACCAAATTTGACTTTGACTTAATTTTTGAACTGTTAAATGTAGAGAAAAAGTAAGTTTTTCACAGAAAATAAAATCTGCATATGTTCTTAGAAATACAAATTTGGTGACAGAAAACATTTAGTACCTCCTGGCAACCCAGAAGCATTTCACAAAGAGCTATGTTTTATTTTCTCAGATTTTAAGTATATTTAAAATGTCTTCACCCTCAATCTTGAGAGCCAAATAATACTTTCAATGTCTCAAATCAACAATTTATATTCTATAACAAAAGGTACATCTGTAGACATATTGGGTGCTCCTATTGGAGAGAGTGGAGTGACTTTTGTAAAGAATTTCAGTTACTTTAGTGAAAAAGTTAGCTGAACTTTTTTTCATTCATCTCTATGGTAACAGCTTCCTCCTCTTTCTGGACATTATTCCTTGACAACTTAATGTTTCTGTTTCTAAGTTCTCCACTTGCAGAAAATTTCACTCCATCTTTTGCAAAGGGAAATTGCATCAACATCTCCAGTATGACTAAGACCTCAGCACACTTACAAATTAACCAGAATTCATCTTTACTGCATAGCTATACTCCTGTTCTGGAATTCCAAGTTGTTCAACATCCAAATCCATTAACTTCATTTCATGGTCTGAAACATTTTTGTTTTTGTTTTTGGTTTTGGTTTGGTGCTTGAAATACTAGCACCAAGGTGTCTGCATGGTTTTCAGTCCTAAATATAATGATGTCTTCACTGCCAGCACATTTTAGTATTTTGGACATGCTGGTGAGGTTCACTCCTATGACCAGATTCTGGTCACAGAGGTCCGTGTCAAAGCCCTCAGAGACAGGGTGAGCTGCACCAAGGAGACTTGGGATGAGTCCATGCTCTGCAGGTTCAAGCAGGTAGAGCTGAGGTCCCAGCAGACTTCGTTGATGAAGTCCTTGGGTGCCCCCAGCACCTTTTTCAAGGTGGAACCCTGGGCTAGGCACTCCTCAAGCACGGTAGCAGATCGCAAACATGCGGTTACAGGCAAGAGAAAAGAAGGAAGTTCTACCTGGTTTAGGCTTGGCAAGGATCCAAGCAAGCGAGCAAACTCAACAGCTTGGGACCCAGGATGAGCTAGCGCACCCCGACCAGTGCTTTAGCAATCTCCAGGATCATTTTAAAGGGCTTTTACTAATCAAAATAGGGTTTCATAATATTGAGGTAAAGTTTCAATGAAGTTAATCCCATGGTTTTTGGGTTTACTTTTATTTCAAATTAACCAATATAATCTTTCTGTGAGATAGAAGAGGAGAGAACTTACGAATGAAAGTACCTGGCCAATAATGCATTCAAAATGTAAGACAAAAATAAATATCTAGTTAACCTGCACAGAATTCCACTATCCTCCCCCCACCCCATCTTTTTCCCCCATAAGAATACAAATGGTGAAAATTAGCAGTCTACCATTATTTTCTCTTTTAAAGGTCAACATGGACTAATAGTATATTTAACTTTAAAGTTAATAACTTTTCACTGTTACTATCTCAACGAAATTATCTTTCCTGCCAGCATGAATTTGTTGATTTTCCTGCCCCCATGCAATCTCATTTTTTAATGATTTGTCTAAGTTATCATTTAATATATGTTGTTGTGAATATTTGGTTAATATCTAGCTCCACCACTGTATTGACCCTGTAATTTGCATAAAGACAATGATTTGTCTGTTTCTCCACACAATTAAATCACGAGGGAACAACATAATGCCAGGAATAAGCATATATTTAATTCCAAAAATATTTTTGAATGAATGGTAAGTCACAGAATGAATAATAATTAATAGGAATTGTTAGCACTTTCATGAAATTTTAAATTTACTTGACTTTATTTAAATGCAATACATGTTCTAAATCTTTATTCTCATAACAACTCTAAGAAAGGATTCTATTAATGTGCTTTAACCACAGTTGAGGAAACAAAGGCACATCAACTCTAAGGACTCTGCTCAAGTTCACAAAGCTAAGAGTGATACACAGAATATATGTGGCTCAAGTGGTTGAGCTCCAGGCCCCCTCATGGGGCCAGCACATGAGGGAGCCAACTCAGGGAAGCTGATGTGGCTCAATGTTGAGGGTAGACCTCCTTCATACAAGGTCCCAGGTTCAGTTCAATTCCCTCAAAAAGAAAAAAAAAAGGTGATAAAAACCTTAACTTCCTGGCTAAGTCTCTGGTTTAAGCACTTTAGTATATAGAATGAAATGACAGACTGATCTACTTTCTTCACTGCATTATCCGGCTCTAGAAAATGTCATAGGAAGCAGTGAAAGTCTTCATTTTGTCAATGGTGGAAATAGGAGAGAAAATGGGAACTATGTAAGAAGTATAGTATTAGAAAACTAGTTTTCTTTGCTTTTGACCAATTATTCAATTGGTTGATATTGTAGAATTTGCAGTGTTTGAGCCTAAGTGACCAATATCAAAGATATTAAAAGAAGAGGTAGAATCATCATCATCATCATTATTATAAGAAGAAGAAGGAGAAGAAGAAGATGATGATGACAATGGAGGAAGGAGAGTAAAAAAGATTTTAAAAGTAAAACAGGTGTTGGTCAGGATGTGGAGAAATAGGACTATGCATTCGTTATTGATGGCTATGCAAGATGGTGCAGCCACTGTGCAAGACAGTTTGACAGTTCCTCAGAAAGCAAAATTATAGAACCACCATATGACTCAACAATCCCACTACTATTAGGATGGTGGAAAAGTAATTGTGGTTTTGGACCATGAAATTTAAACCATTATAACTAGGCTGAAACACATCTTTATTAATCAAAATAGGAGCCATTCCAATCACCACATTTTTGCCAACAAGAAATAAATTTGTTTATTCCTGTATCATAAAAATCTGATGAACTCTTAGAAAGCATTTTCTACATTCTGCTGGCTGTGGAAGTGTTTTTCCTGCAAAATGTTGTCAAGATGCTTGAAGAAGTGGTAGTCATTGGCAAGAAATCAGGTGAATATGGAGGATGAGGCAAAACTTCAATGCCCAATTCATTCAACTTTTGAAACACTGGTTGTGCGACATGCCATTGGGAGTTGGAGAATTGGGCATTTTCTGTTGACCAATGTTCTCTGCAGGAGTTGCAGTTTTCATTATATCTAATCAATTTGCTGAGCATTCTTCTCTGATGTAATGGTTTCACCAGGATTCAGAAAGCTGTAGTGGATCAGACCTGTAGCAGACCGCCAAACTATGACCATGACCTTTTTTTGGTGCAAGTTTGGCTTTGTGAAGTACTTTGGAGCTTCTTCTAGGTCCAACCACTGAGCTGGTCATCGCTGATTGTTATATAAAATGCACTTTTAATCGCATGTCACTATCTGATTAAGAGATGGTTCATTGTGTTGTGTATAATAAGAGAAGACAACACTTCAAAATGTTATTTTAAAATTTTTGGTCAGTTCATGAGGCACCCACTTATCGAGCTTTTTCACCTTGCCAAATTGCTTCAAGTACAGAGCAACCATGGAATGGTTGATGTTGAGGTCTTCGGCAACTTCTAGTGTAGTTGTAAGGGGATCAGCTTTGATGATTGCTCTCAATTAGTCATTGGCAGCTTCGGATGACAGGTCACTATGCTACTCATCTTCAAGGTGCTCATTTCCTTTGTAAAACTTCTTGAATCACCACTGCATTGTATATTGGTTAGCAGTTCCTGCCCAAAAATGTTGTTGATGTTGCGAGTTGTCTCCACTGCTTTATGACCCATTTTAAAGACAAATAAGAAAATCACTCGAATTTGCTTTTTGCCTAACAGTATTTCCATTGTCTAAAATAAATATAAAATAAACAGCAAGTAAAAAGTCATTAGAATGTGCATTAAAATGATGTATAACCTAACGACACTTATTTAAGAATGCATTCCAACATCAAACTGCAAATTTCAACAATGCAAAACCACAATTACTTTTAGACCAACCTATTATGTTTATTCCCCAAAGAATTAAAAGCAGAGACTCAAACAAATATTTACACACAGATGTTCATAGTTACATTATTCACAATTGTTAAAAGGTGGAGGCAACCTAAGTCTCCATTAACTGATGAAAAGATAAATAGAATGTAGTATATACATACAGTGCAATATTATTTAGTCTTAAAAAAGCATGAAGTCCTTGTATGTGGGACTACATGGATGAAACTTGAAGACACCTTATTGAGTGAAATAAGACAAACACAAAAAGGCATATGTTCTATGATCTTACTGTTGTGAACAAATTATACAAACAGAGTTAGAATCTGGAATATAAGTACAATGAGACAGAGTGTGAATAAGGAATGGGGAGTGAAGGCTTATAATATACAAGGTTTCTATTTGGAATGATGGAAATGTTTGGTATTGGATGGTGATGACGGTAACACAACATTGTAAACATAATTAAAAGCACTGAAAAATATATCTTACTGTGGTTCAAAGGGGGAAAATTTGGATTGTATATATATATATATAGTAAAAGAAAAAAAATTAAAAATAAATTCATGGAACTATATTACACAGTGAATCATAAGTTAATCATTGAGCTATAATTAATAGGACAATAATTAAAATGTGCTATCATCAATTATAAGAAATGTTCTGCACCAAGGCAAGGTGTTAATAATAGTGTGGTATATGGAAACTCTGTATTATATGCATGATTGTTCTATAAACCTATAACTTCTCTAATAAAGAAAAAAATATTAAATGGATGAGACTAGTTATATCTACAGTGGTTCTGAAGTTCCATTATATTTTCAAGGTGTAATTCTAGAACCCTAGAAAGACATTTTTCTGGCAAGTGTGAGGATTTCCAGAAAAGATAAAAATTGCACTTCCACTTAGGATGTAGGAATCTACAAAGACCATCTCTTCCACCTTAGCAACTTTACAAAACCTTTAAAATAAACAATTATAACTGTTCTTGAACCCATCAGAAAGATGAGGTGGTAAATATCAAAGAAATCAAATTCCAAGGAGAGACAAGTGTCTTTAAGATGTGATGGGGAAAATAAAATGTTTCACCTTTCACAGAGGGAAGGAGAAAGATGTGGACACTGTATAAGCAGTCAAGGAGAATAAAGATACATTTTAAAAAATTGTTAAAGTCAAATGTGAGCTACACTGCTAATTGGGATAAAAGAGTGAGCACTATAGTCATGGGGCTTGCATTCCTTCCCAAAGGAAGATTGAGATATTGGGCTACATTCAATCTCTTCTCTGCAGGTCTATACTAAGTGCTCATGAGAAAGACTAGGGTCAAGCTATGAGACCTTTAGACAAGGTCACTGTGCCACCCAGGAAACACCAAATATCCTCCTTCTCCTTTCTTACTGGATGAGGAACTGCTATTACTTTACAAATATAACTTTATTCTTACTTCAGTTGGCCTAAAGATAGATAAACATTTATTGATACCCAATAATAGAATTGCTCATGCATTCTATCAGCATCCAAATAAATAAATAAAAAAAACAACTTTGCTTCATTTATGCCCTTTCCTTAATTACCTAGGTTGTCTAGAATCTATATTTATTGCATTCCTCTTTATTTTATTTGCAATTAGAGATTTCTTTGATAAGCATTTACTTTTTTAAATAATATATTTTGATTGCTCTCTCATGTACATACATTGAGTATTTTCTTATATTTATAAGCTTTTTAAATATCCTGGTCATTTTTATGAGCAGTGCCTGGCTTGTTTTCATTTATTAACATTTCAGCAATTTACAAAATGTATCCTGTTTGGTGAAGTTGGAAATGATGGCTAACAGATTCTCTAATTTTTCAGCCAATAATAAGTTCAGGATATGCTTAAATTTCAGTTAAATACAAGATATTCAAATCTCTCATATTTTTGATGGCATTCATGATATTAAATAAACTTTGGAAAATATGAAAACACATGGTCCCATTTTATCCCTATATATATCAGTACATATTATATTTTATGTAAGATTTGGTCTTAAGTATTTTTAAGACAAAATAAAATCATTAGGTTTTATTTGCAAATGATTGATGTTATATAATAATAGCAAAAATGGACTATATTTACTGAACACAAATTGAATGCCAGACAATATTTGAAGTGCTTTAGGTATGTAATTAAAATAGTGTATCTCTACAAGATAATTCTTAGGTAGATTCTTAAAATATCTAAAATTTATCTCAGCTAAAGGAAAGCCTTCCTCCTATTTGTTCAGAAAAGTCTTAAGGTTTATCCTCCAGTTTTCTCTATGTAAAGTAAGTTGACTCATGTCCCTTTGCTTCCAAAAACCTACACATCTTCTCATCCCACTAAGAGCAAAAATCAAAACACTATATAAGCCTACAAATCCAACATAATCTTGCCCCTCCTTCTTTTTGGTATTAAAACTGTCTAATAGAGGATGGCACACACAAAAATATCAAACTAATTAAAGGATACTACTGCGTTTAGATAGAGACCAATAATACCCAAATAGGAAAGGAAGAAAAGATGCACTTGAAAATTCAGCATCACTCTAATGTCAGTTGCCTGGAACCCTCCCTCTTCTGCATGACTCTAATGAGAGCATTTTTAACTTCTTTTTTTCCTAAGGCCATATATGAGTGGATTCATCATAGGGATCACCATAGTATAAAAACAGAAGCCACTTGGTCCTTCCCAAGGAGTAGGACTTCTTGGGTTTTAAATACGTAAAAATCACTGTGCCATAAAAGATAGTGATTCCCAGGAGGTGGGAGGCACAAGTAAAGTAGGCTTTACACTTTTGTGAAGTGGAATTAATTTTCAGGATAGTAGAGAGAATGGACTTGTAGGACACAGAGATTGTGATTAGAGACACCATTAGGTTTGAGATAGTGAGAATGAACATTAAGATTTCAATGTCATGAATGTCAATGCAGGACAAGGCTAAAAATGGGGTTAAGCCACAGAAAAAGTTTTAGATTACATTGGAGTTGCAGAAATTCAAGCTGTTCATGCAAAAACCATTGACCATGGAGTCAATAAAGCCAATCACATAGCACCCAGTGATGAGGAAGTGGCGGAGTCTCGTGGACATAACATCTGGGTAGTTAAGGGGATTGACATAGCTGTCATAGGCCATAGAAGCAAGAAGGTAGAATTCACTGACACCCAAGAAGACAAAAAAATGCATCTGTATGAAGTAGCCCCTGAATGAAATAAATGGCGGAAGTCAGTAGGTTGTCTAAGGTTTTAGGTGTGATGACTGTTGGGTAACTGAGGTCCAGGAATGACAAGTGACTGAGGAAAAAGTACATGGGGGTGTAAAGCTGGAGCTCCAAGCGAATTATAAGTATCACCCCTGCATTTACCACCAGAGTAATCAGATATATCAAGAAAAGTAACATAAAGAGAACACACTGAATCTCTTAAGAGTCTGTCATTCTTGTAAGGATGAAGTCAGGCACATTTGTGTCATTCTTACTTCTCATAGCATTCAACTTTTGTAAACTGTTGAGAAATCAAAAGTGATAGTTAGCATGAATTACTTCAAAACTGTTTTTATGTATATAAATGATGTGGCATTTTAAAAAAATTAGTTTAGTGATTCTAGAAATTCATAATAAAAAGTAGTCTCATTTTTTGGTATTCTTTTTTGATACTCTAATTGATGAGTGGGTAGAAGAGAATGTATTTCTAAAGAAAATCTTTGGGTGACAAGACAGAATATTAACCACCAGAGATGGAATAGCATATTTTTCAAAATTAAATATTTTTATATTTAAAAGTGTGAAATAATCAGGTGGAGCAAACATTTTTATTATGCAGAAAATTGAATACAACAAAATTCCAAAGAATGAAATTAAAATCATTCATAAATGTTAATCTTTCAATATATTTTCTACAAATTATTTTCCTTTGTGCATATAATGCATATTTATATGTATATTTCTGTGTTTGCAGAATTTTATCACATTGTATATTCAGTAATATCTTCATTTTATTATTAAATTTTTTAAATTAATAACTTTATTTCAAATTCACAAAAATAAAAGACCAGAAAAAGGCTGCTCAACAGGTTATGAAAACATTACTTTTAAAAGGTCTTTTTTTAGGCACTTTTATCTCATCCAATTTCAACTGCTAACTCAGTTGTTCCTCTCGTGTTTAGAAAGATACACAAACACAGATTCATTAAATGACATTATCAAGGTGTCCTTATTAATGAAAAGAGTATGAAGAAAAGAAAAAAAGTGCTTAATCATATTCATAGTTCACAAAATCAAACCCATATTCTCTTTTTTACATTTAGAATTAATATAGTACTAACTTAGCTTTTGCTACAAAGACATTACAATGTTAACAATAGTCTATAAATTACATTAGTTATAATTTTTCCATGTATCACCACATTCTTAAAACCTTGTAGTAGAACATTCCAGTTTTATATTATTAACCACAGTCCGCATCTACTTCCAAAATCATTGTTCTACATTCCCAATATAACCTTCCCTCTGTCCTCCAATTAACATTAATCTTCCTACACTACTTGCTTCAGTCAAAATCACATCCATAAATCAACAGTGATTGTTATATTCATTATAATGTGAAACCATCATGTCCTTGGTGATAATCTTGAGGATATTATTTTGAGTGAAATAAGCCAGACACAAAATGAATATTGTATGGGCTTACTGATATGAACTAAATACAATGAGTGGACCCATAGAGTTGGACTATGAAGTTTAGGTTGGTGGGAGAGGGAATGTGGGGTGAGAAAGGGGAGAATTTGCTGGATGTATGTAGAATGTTTAATAAGGTCAAGTATAAATATGTGGTAATGGGTGAACTTAATGGTAACACATTATTATTAAACATTTACATTATATATTGACCTATGTTATATTAATCATATATAAAATCAAAATTTCATGTATTTTGCATTGGCTGTTGTGTATAATTAATGTCTTTCCATGAGTTTGCAGCAGCTAACTATTGGGTACTTTTGAGGCATTTCAAGGAAAATATGGTGGAATTTCTCCTGTCAGTTTTGGCAGTGCCACCTATTTCATTTTCCAGCTGATATATTGTTGTATTCAGACACAACAATATTTGTGAAACTCATTTTATTATTTTAGTATATTAACTTTTATTAAATTAAAAGAAACATGAGAGAAGAACATAAAAATCAGTGCTGAGATGATTAAATATTTTATAATAAATTTAACAGTGAAAGCTCACTTCCTCCATATATAACCAGATAAATTGCTTTCTTATGAATATTGCAATAATGAATAATAATGAGCAACATTCATGTAGATTTAAAAGCAACTCAATTTACAATAAAAGCTATTCACACTCTGAAATATCAGGAGAGAATTTGATGGCATGGATCAAGAAGTTACAAAATTATATTATGTATTTGATGAGTTTTTTAAAGCACAATTCTTCTCTTCATCAAAATTTCCAGTGATACTGAGATAAGCTTACTTGGTTATTGAAAAGCCAAAATCAATTTATTTCACAATTGGAGACCTCAGGGTTGAAGCCATATGGGAGACTAGTGGAGATTATGTCATTGCCACCCTCAATAGGGTCTGCTTACTCCTTGGAAAATAACCAAGATAGAGTATTTCTTCCCAGCATTGAAATAATTGTTTTATAACTTTTAACTGTACTTTCAAATAATATAAGTAAAAGTTTAAGAAAGAATAACTTACAAAACTAATTTTACAACAATTTTTTTTTGTTGAATGCTTATTGTTGGGATGGCAACATATCATCTCTAATAGTAAAATAATTATGACAGAAGATGAGTGAGAAACAGAAAGGACTTCTTTGTTCTACTTTTCAACAAAATTAGAACTTTATCTCTGCCAATTATTCTCTTTCATCATTTTAGGCAAATTTTATTTTTCTTTTTAACTTTGTCAAATTTTGTTTTATGTGCTTTGAAGCTCTGCTAAGGAATTTATGAATTTTCTGAAATATTGGGTCTTTTGTTATTTTATTCTGACCTTCCTATCTCTAGATAATAGAGGTCTACTTTTTTCTAACAGTAGTGTTTCAACTGTAGTATTTATATGCATATTTACACATACATGTTGTATATCCTATTATTATTCACCTATTACAGACATCGCATACCTGGTCTTATAATTTAATAGAGTCAATTACTGTGAAAAATTATTATATATACATATAGAGCTATTTTTAAATCCTTGGATGTTAGCTCAAACTTTGGATTCATCTTCGAAACTGTTTCTATTAACTTTTTTCATTAATATGATTTACATTTTCTTTATTTGTCTTATGTTTCTTTTTTAATAATAGATTATGCTTTATGAATAATATGTTGTTGGAGGGAGTCTAGAATACTTTGTATTTCATAAACAGTGTTGAACTTTGTTATGGTTGACAAATAAATGACTGGCAATGTCTCTTGAAACTCTCAGGCTTCAAATTATTCTTTGTTAAAAAGATCTATTTGGTGTTATACTCAGTCTTAAGGCATAGTATTTACTATAGGGCCAGGGTTATTGCAATTCTAATTTGTGGCTCTTTTTTATTATTTTGTCTTAACTTCATGCCTGACGTATTTGCTATATTTCCCGGGCCATAATTCCAGATTCTCCCAGCCCTTCATGACCTCTGGTGTTTATGTTCTGCTCTTAGCCTTACAGTAGCCTCTCTTACTAGTTCTAGTCATTTTCTATTTGTGCATATACAGCTTAGACTTGAGCTAAGGTCATATTGGAAATCCCAGTACTTATATTCAGTGTTCCTTTTCATACCCCACCTTTAATGTTACACCTTCTTCAAAAGGTGGAAACTCCAATGTCTGCCTCTTCTTCTTAGGTAAGACCTTTATACTATGCTGGCACTCTGTATCTCACTGGCCAGCAAGTAGTACAGAAAGGCAGGGTCATCTTGTTTCCCTTCTCATATAATTCCACTATCTTATGGATAATGGAACTGTTATCCTCTTGTCCAATGCCTGAAAACTGTTTCTATGTACATTTTTTTCATATTTAGAGTCATTTACTTTCAAGGGAAATTCTTGTGCCCCTCACAATGTCATGGCAGAAGCAAAAATCTGACCATAGTTTATAAAAATCTTCTTATGTAAATGATGATATATTTTGGGCCTATAGATCATAACATCTTTCTGTATGTTACTTATCTACTTCTTTCTTATTCTAATGCATTATCACTGGCTTTTCCTTTTTGATAGCTTATAAAAGAATGGTTCTTTATCTTTCTATCATTTATAATAAAGTTTATTCAATTTTTGTTTTCTTTAAATTCATTAGTTTTTTATTTGTTTCACCATTTTATTTCTCCTATTTTTACATGGCAACCATAGTTAATCAGATTCTATTATTGGAATGACAAATATTATATAAGCTAAATAAAGAGTAAGTAGATAGATAGTAGCCTCAATATATTCCTTAAAGAATGCACTATAATATTAAAAAGTTTTTCCTTTTAGTATAACATTCACTAATATAAATTATTATAAAGTGAATTATGCAGGTGTCAAATCCCTGTAAATTAGTTAAGAGAAGAAAAAGAAAATGTAAAAGCAAATGTATAATATGTATACATATACATATGCACACAGAGACCTCATGACTTGAGCTAATTTCAGTCACTCCTGAGACTATAGACTGATTCTCTTTATAAGATTTTTGTTTTTTTAATATATCAGATATCAGAATTTTCTAATCAATTGTCCCGAATTATTTAAGTCATATATGAAATGTATAACTCTGTTTGTACCAATGGTTATACATTTCCTATATCCTAACTATTTAGTAAATAAATCATTTGAAAAAAACATATCTGTAAATTATTATGCTATATTTAATATATAAGGAATATTTTGAAAAATAATCTTAGAAATATAATTTTCAACAAAATTAATATTTTTTGAATACCAATATGTAAATGGTTACCCATTTACTAAGGAAAGATACAAACATGACAACATAAGTATGATAGAATCTTTGGCCTTGAATTATTATCAAAATCACAAGTAAACCAAAACAAAAGAAAATGATCTCTTCATAGCATGTATATATAAATTCATGCATCTTTAAATACATCCAAACACCATGCCTAGAGGTGATAAAAATTTTATATG
>JAKSZT010054099.1:324063-336493 GCA_026826555.1 Tolypeutes matacus | reverse complement strand
TAAATACATCCAAACACCATGCCTAGAGGTGATAAAAATTTTATATGATACACATTTGCTAGATTCTGTGAAGAACACAAATTTGAATAGACAGCCTCTTCTCTCAAGGAGTTTATAGCCTTCTTAGACAGAGATAAATATCTCACACACCCACAGTCACTCAATATATGTTAAAAGAGCTTCATCAAATTTATCTTTGATTCCTTTCAATATATATTTCAAATATGTTGGCCTAACTCATTTCTTTGATCACTATTCAATTTTTCATGCATAGTAGAGACAGCACTAAAAGATACACCCTTTTTAGTGATCATGTTGTAAAAATGTCTGGGAGAGTATATTCATCAGGGTTAACATCAAAGAATAATTATTCAGTTCTGAAATTCTCTCTCCTTGGGAAAAATAATTTTCTTTTTAAGATGATGGATTCATTATTAGCAAAAATTTTTCTTATTTACTTGGAGACGTGAAAAACTCTATGTGTACATCCACATTACTTCAGGAATTATTCTGCAGCTAGTGTTTCATTTATCTACACACATACAAACACACACACACATATTTGCTTATTAAGTCATTGAAGTTAGAGTCATACTACAGTTATTGAGATATTAAACTCTGCTCTTTTTAATGGAGAACATACTCTGCTTCTTAGAAAGATTACTTTTTTATTTAATCAAAATCTGTGTTTAATCACAGATAAATTATCAAAATTTTAATTGTTATAGAAAATGACCCAACATTATCATGAGAGTTTCCTATACATGCATTCTGTTTTATTGAGCATCATTTTATTGAGCTTCTTATATATTGCACAATTTACAAATGGAAGGTTTGTGGCAAACTGCGGTGAACAAGTCTATTGGCAACATTTTTCCTACAACATGTGCTCACTTCTTGTGTCTGCATCATATTTTGGTAATTAGTCCAATATTTCAAACTTTTTCATTGTTACTATATGTGTTATAGTTATGTGTGATCAGTGTTCTTTGATGTTACTATTGTAATTGATTTGGAGCACTGTGAACCATACCTTAAGCCTGTAACCTATTAAATAGATAATGTTGTGTGCATTCTGACAGCTCCTACTACTGGCCATCCCCCTGTTTCTCTCCCTCTCTGTAGGCCTCTCTATTCCCCAAGACACGAAATATTGAAGTTAGGCCAGTTAATAGCCCTACAATGGCCTCGAAATGTTCAAGTGAAAGGAAGTGCCTTAAGTCTGTCACATTAACACAAAAGGCCGAAATAGTTAAGGTTAGTGAGGAAGACATGGAAAACTGATTTCAGCTGAGCCTAGACCTTTTGTGCCAATCAGTGAGCCAAGTTGTGAATATAAAGGATAAGTTCTTAAAGGAAATTAAAAGTGCTATCCAGTGAACTCATGAATGATTAGAAAGCAAAACAGCCTTATTGCTGACACAGAGAAAGTTTTAGTTGCTCTAGATGGAAGATTAAACCAGCCACAATATTCATTTAAGCCAAAGTCTAATCCAGAGAAATGCCCTAACTCTCTTCAATTCTGTGACGGCTGGGATAGATGAGAAAGCTACAGGAGAAAAGTTTGAAGCTTCAGTTCCCAGTGCTGCCTAAAGAGAAGACAAACAGATACAGAAGAGCACACAGAGAGCAGACAGCTAGGGCAAAAAAAAAAAGTGGGGGATGGGGGAGAAATAAATAAATAAATCTTAAAAAAATCTAAACAAACAGAGAGACAAAACCAAGGACACAAGACGAAATTTTATTCAACAAAATTTACAGCTACAGGAAACAGGAAACACAGCCAAACTCCTAGCCTGATCTTCCTAAGCCTTCACAGTAATTTCAATTTACTTCAGTTTCTTCAAACTGACACAATATGCCTGGCTTTCAACAATAATTCACAAAACAAACTAAAAAGCTAAACAACCTAGAAATCAGGGTAAGCATCAGAACCAGAAGTAGATATGCAAATACATTGGAATTATCACACAAAGAATTTAAGGTAATGACCTACCAAGGGCAGGAAGCAGAGCATTGCTAACAACTCAGAAAACTCCCTTAGGTGGTCTTGTGGTCACTGTCTTCCCTATAAAGGTTATTCCTCTTCAGCAAAGATTAATTTATGTGGTAGTTACTTGTCAAGTTGGGTAATTTTAATATAAATACATACAAATTCACCATTTCTATGTACCAGTTTTAAGGATTTTGTAAACATCTATAATTGTGTAAAGAAAAAAGTTACAGCTTTCAAAAGTTGCCTGCTTATTTTTATTTTCTTTCACTGTGCTTTGTTCTCTTTCTAATTAGTGTTCTGTCCTCTCCAGTAGATATTTTTTAATGTATTCCACACAATCTTGTAAAGAGACAATGATGAGCTACTGAAAGAGACTGAGAGAGAGAATGGGATAGTAAAGTTGGGGTAGAGAGAAAGAAAATGAGGAACTTTTAATAAAATAAACATATTTTTGTTACCACCAAAATATATTAATATATATTTCTATTATTAATACTTTATAATCATTCAAACTAAATTAGAAATTATTATAAAATTTGTTTTGTGCATGTGTTAGTTTATGAGAATTTGATAAATTATTTAATATACCTTTCCAATTTTTTTATGTTGAATACCTTTTAGATTGTGCATCTATATTTTATTCACTTTGAGAAAGAAACATTAATAGGCATTCCTTCATTAGCTTTGATTAAGCAATAATATATCTGAAAATATGGGTTTTATTTCCTGGTTATGATTTTATAGCATAATCTAAGAAAAATGCCTAATTATTAAAATGTATTTACTTATGTACCATCTAAAATTATCTAGGAAACCACTGAAAATATGCATACTCAATAAAGTGAAACGACCCTCTAAAGGAGGGTGTCTGCCTTAATTTTGAATGCTATACTTATATCTTTATTTCCTATTCCTCCAACACTTTTAATGAACACATTTTAAATAGAGATGTGCATTTTTTGTATCATTACTTCCCAGCTCTTCATACTTTATTTCAATGTCTAGTGCTTCCAAACTTTCAAGGAAGAGATCATCCATATTTTGCACAAACTCTTCTGGATTATACACAATGAGGACTGCCCTGAAACTCATCTGAGAAGGTTAGCATAACCCCTTTTTTATAACAGTATAAATTTCATATATACATAAATATATATAGATTAAAAATGCAGATAAACATCAATATGTCTTCTTTAATAACAACCTTAAAGGTCACCTGTAATCTAATTTCTGTGTCTAAGGATTTGCTTGTTCTAGATATTTCATATGCAAATAAGTCTTAACTGGGGTTGATAGGTTGGTCAGATTAAGACCATCTCATTTCCCTACAAAGGAGAGAGAAACAAAAGAAAGAATAAGGTAGAAAATACATCAGGTGATGAGTTTTTAACAGTGGAACTATGAATACATATTGTTTTAAAATTATAAAAAAAAGGACAAACACCCCAAGAACTCTCATCCAATATAGCTAACAAAGCCTTGAGCCCTTATATATGTTTCACTCCTTATTGTATAAAATTTAATGTATTATCTCAATAAGAACACAGTAAGTCCAAAATTCAGAGACATCAGTGAATGATAAAAAAAAAAAGTGTGGATGAACTAGTCAATTCACTATTATACAACTTGTAATGATCTTTGAAGATTTTTTAAAATCTGTGCTTTTTCAACATAATCGTATCTCATTATGCCAGATTCTAATATGCATGGACACTTTCTAATGGGCTGAGCTAAAAGGTTTTTATTGAAGCTGTGCTATATAACAGGGGCCTGTGAAGAGGTAAGGGAAGGGCCCATCCTTTTCCCATTCCCCAAACAGAGTTTTCCCAATTTCCATGCAAATTGTAAAATTTATAAAATGGATTACCGATCAAGATGCAGGCATCAGTTAATGCTTTCAGGTATATTCTGAAAACAGAAAGAGAATACCCAACCCCAGACCAATGGAATGATTAAAGCTTGGCAAGATAATCAATTCTGAAGGCAGAATATACACACTTGACATAATTTATCTAAGAACTGACATTACCTGACCCTTTAATTTTGTTGACTTCAAACCCAGTTTGGCCCTCATTAAAAATATATTCAAGATACTTCCAAGTTTTGAAACACATGGAAATTTAATACAAAAATAGCATGGCCAAGGACATTCTATTATTGCATTTGTTGTATATATTGAGCCAAGCCAAAATGTTTAATATTTTATTTTTATTTTTCCATCAATTTACTATTGCAAATATCACTTTGGCAGACATATAAGTCTCCCGACTCCCTATCATATTGGACCAACTCTGATGTGGCCTGCATTCATTTCCAAGATTCAGCTTCTTTAAGCTTCCTTGGGACAATTCCAAGATTTTTCTGCTGACACATCAAACCATGACCAGTGTTTGAGCTTCACTTAGTTGCAGTAATAACTTGCTCTCTATTGTACACTTTGTTAGGTATTTTTTCCCCTTCCTTGTCTCACATTCCCCATTCCCTCATTTATGCTTCTGGGAATCACATATCTATTAAACATCATATATCCAAGTCCTTGTTGAAAGATCTGCTCAAGATAGAATTTAAAATCTGACAATCCCCGTCTCTTGTATGGAATGGGTAAAATGAGAGCATGGGTATCCATGGCACAAATGAAATTCTGTAAAAGCAATTACTAGGAGGCAAGGATAATGCTAATATCACATTACTGAATAACTGGAAATTCTCATCAAAAACTATTATATTTGAAACATAAACCCATACTCGGTATCAATAACACTAACCTGACCATCATATCCTTTGCTAAGACCACAGTCTTGGTGAAGCATTCAAACATTGCTTACTCCTTTCCCCTTCAGAATTTTCTTTTTGTAGATTTCCAGAATCAATATAGAAATCATAAAAAATAGAAACAGATTCTTTGTTTTCTTCAAAGAGTGTATTAATTGTGATAAAAATGCCAAATATTCCAGAAAATCTACTTATGAAATGAGAATCTTAATGTGTATGGCATAATGTGCTGAGTCTGGCACTGGTACTACAGTCATGTCAACAATTTAAATTATTGAAAACATGAGTCAAGGATTGTCACTAGAGATCATCTGATTATCATGAAGACGGGTGCCCTTCTACTCACCTCAAATGAAGAATGCGTTATTTCTCCTTCATGTGGTTGCTAATTTCACCATAATCAGAAGAATTTATGAGTGTCTGCCCCTTTGAGACACAATCTTGGCAGCTTGAATTCAATTTGTTATTATTCCCAAAGCATCAGAGACCAGGAAATGATACCACTGGGACTTTGTTATTATCCAGGGAACCTTTGATTTCCCTATTGAGAAACATTTTTTTTATACACAATTTCCCTGCTTTTTTGTATTATTTGTACAACCCCCTTACAACCATATTGACTTAAGTATATTATTTGTTGGATATTTAATTAAATTTTTCACAGAAGCTTTTTCCAAGTTTTATGTCTTGGGATGATTTCTATTACATGCCTTATAGAGTTTTTAAAAGAGTCAGGAAGAATAAAATTATGACTATGGATATTACCCTTATTTTATGTCTTTCTTTTAATCTCACAACTAAGTTTAGTTATCCTATCTTAACTCCCTACCCATTGTCATAATATGTCACAATTTCCCATTCTCCTCCGTAAATAGGCCACCTCTTCTAAAACAGATGATATGTAGTCTTAAAAAGCAAAACATCTTCATAAACTAAATATAGTGCATATTTTAATAAAAGTGCATATATTGTTACATATCTCATTATGATATCTAAGGTCTTTGTTCAACTAGTTTTTTGTATTTTAGATTAATTTTACTACATATACACCAATTCTCTGCTGCCTTCTCTTCTCCATTAATATTATAGTAATATTGTTAAGTTGCTATAATCTGTATCTATCCCTGTTTGCTAAATGCCTGTTTTTCTTTATAAGAAACATTCAGTAAGCTCTTAATTACTTAGTTCTACATGTATCACCACATACAAATTTGTGTGTTTCCCTCTGATGATCCATGATTAAATATCTCTATGAAATAGATACAAGAATGGATCCTTGATTCAGAACAAATAAACAAATTTGATTTCTAATGGATACTCTCTAGATACTTTTATCAATATATAGTCCACCTTCAATGTAGAAGTATTCCTGGCACCTGACATCTTACTTATGAGTATGTGCTGCTTAGATATAAGGCAAGGATTGAGAAAAATAATTCAATCATATTTAATTTCATAGCACACAATTATTTTATTTGCCTTGATATAATTATATTTTAATATACAAATAATGTCCTCAATTTAAAATTCAATTAAGCACAGTCCATGTCAACAAAGGATTTTTGATAACAGAGACAGATGAACAAAAAATTTCCATAAATCTTGAATATTTTAGGATTGTTAGTAGTGATAAGATGGACATTTTAGTGTAACGCTGATAAATTAGTTGTTGATGTCATATGGAACTGATCAACATTCTATAGGAGAGGTGGCCTGTTAATTACCAAATCTTTGGCTTTGTCTCCTGGGCACATGGCTGGAGTCTTCCTCATTCTTCCGTGCAGAAAAGTATGGCAAAGTGGCTGTGACCTATCCTAACTCCTATGTGGTATCCAAGAATCCAATTCACCATGAGTCATTCTTTTCTCCACTATATGTTTGTCCTGAGTGGCTTTTTACACTGGCTTTCTGGTTTAGAAACTGTATTTTCCTATTGATGGTCCATAAAATGTTTATGAAATGTTGAAAGAAGAATGCAGGCGAAGCAAAGGATGAGAAAAGTGGTTACGGAGGAAGAGAACATACCATTAAAAAAAATAACTGTGTTTGCAGCCATATTGATTATTTGGTGATTAAGAAGAAATATTTTAAGCGCTCAAATCTGAACATGAATATTTCTAGCATGTATTTCATAAAGTTTCTAAATAACATGATATAATCTCATGAGTCTATGTCTAAATCAGTATGTTTTTGTGACTGAGTAAACATTAACAACCATTAATATTAGTAAAGTATTCTATTAAATCATTGAACTATATATGAGAGGTGTTTTTCTTCTTAAATTTATTAAAAATCTCTTCTCACAATTGTATGTCAAATTCCTTTTGTGTTTACAATTGTTTCTGAAGAAGTAGGCCTTTTTATATTTACATTTCAGTTAACCCAAATTCATGTTCTGTTCGTGAAATGAGGAAGAGCATCTTATCAAAACTGCTCTGTCAACAAAGCTATTCCTGCTCAGATAATCATTATTGCTTGTAAAAATGCCTTGATGAGCAGTAAAGAAATAAGACATATCTGTGACAGCAGCTTTGAACAGCAGGTGACAACTGGCATCATAGTTTTTGGAAGGACCTCAAACTATATAAAGTAATAACTCTACTTCATACTTTATAGTACTTCATGGAGATGTAGAAAGGAAATGAAGGATGGAAATAGAGAAGGTTAGGATGAAGAAGAAGCCAGTAAAATGGTATAAGGCTAGGGGAATATAGACATGAAAGGCAAGTAAGGAATTCTTCTGTGGGAGAGGCTATATTACTCTTAATGGGGCCCGTTGGTAAACTTCTCCTGTGCTGAGAGACTTATGGCAGTGTAGGCATTTGGAGTTGGGATCCATGAAATTCTAGAGAGAGGGATATGCCGCTTAAACCAAACTTATCTAAACCTTAAGGGGTAAGAAAATCCCCATTTTCTTCTTTATACTTGAAGCAGTAAACATCTTTATACCCATAAAATGCAGTCATACTTTATTTTATTGTATTTCACTTTATTGCACTTCTCAGATACTATGATTTTTAAAAATTGAAAGTTTGTAGCAACCTTATACTATGTAAGTTTATTGGTGCAATTTTTCCAACATGTGTTCACTTTGTGTCTCTGTGTCACATTTTAATTATGGTATGAACATTTTTAGATGTAACGCTATTTCACATTTGGTAGACTGCAGTATAGTGTAAGCATAATTTTTATATGCACTGGGAAAACAAATGCATTTGCCTCACTTTTTGCTTTATTGCCCTTGACCTTGTATTGAGATGCCTATAAAGTATTGAGGTATAAAATTTAGTCTTTCAACACATAATGATTTACTCAATGACTCATTAGTAATATCAGTATGGGTTTTCAGTCACTTAAATTTTTTTTTCAGTCACTTAAATTTGAGTTTAATTTTCAAAATGTTACTTACTATACTTCTGAATTAGAGAAAGTATTGCCCATTCTTAATCTCATATTACTGATGGGATTCAGTGTTTACCTAAGCCAAGATGTACACACTTGCCATGCTTTCTGTCCAAGGTATGCCTAACTCATGGTCTTTGATCAGAACTATAGCTTCTGCTGCACCTACAGAAAGAGGAACCTTGTGGTTGTTATTTCAGGTCTTTTCCAAATTTCATAGGTGTGGCAGTTTGAGATTATTTATGAATTCCAAAAAGAGAGATTGTGTTTGTAAACTGATCTCTTCCTCTGGGTGTGATACCTTTGATTGTATTAGATTCAGCTGAGACATCTTTGATTAAATTATGTTAAGATTAGGGCTTTGATTCAACATCATTAGGGCAACTGAGTTGAGTCTTCATGCCCCTGGTGGGCTATATAAATGGATGCTCAATGAAGAACACAGAAGTAGATACACAGAGTAGATATGCAGAGGAAGAGAGACAGCTCCAGAGACATGGCGAGGCCTCAGGAAGTGAGATGAGCATTTGCCTGATAGTTTACAGCTGACCTTTTGAAGAGAACAGAGCAGCAGAGCCTGGAAAGAAATGAGCCCTCCAGTCTACAGCTGAGATCAGAAGGAGCTGGGACCATGGAGCCCTAAGAATAAAGAGGAAGTCTGAACCCTCACAGACATCACTAGCCATTTTGTTTCAACATGTGGCAACAGACTGGGTGAGGAAGTACCTCTGATAGTACCTTGAGTTGGACTCTTTAGGGCCTTGTAACTGTAAGCTTTTACCACAAATAACTACCCTTTATAAAAGCCAACAGATTTCTGGTACTTTATATCAGCACCCCGTAGGCTGACTAATACCATAGGTATGCCCTGACAATCCTTGCTTCATGACTGTGCCTTGCCTCTCCTATTCCTCTAATTGCCACCCAGGTTTTGTGATCATTTTTAGACACAGGATGCTATAGAACTCACTGGACATGCAGACATGTACAACCTGGAACTGCAGGTAAAGTAATGTCTCATGGGGTTTACTTTGACCAGTAGCAAATCACAGCTTGCAAATATATATATATATTTTCCCATCTTATTTCTTTGGAAATATGAGCTTTGCTTATGTCCCTGGTTAGTTTATTGATTTGATTCATCACTTCTGAATGACAGTGTAACAAGTGATATGTCATTATGTGTATGGAATCTTTGAGCCAAATCTTTTTTTTTCTTTTATCATCCTTTATTTAAAGAAGATACGATGTAAAGTTTGATTAGAAAATATGTTGTTAGTTAGTAGTATGGAATTGGTGTAAAGCATGTAAACTTTTATGGACACTAGTAAATGAGAGAATTATAAGATATTAGATTGTTCTTTCCAAAAATATGCCAATGTAGAAGTGGTTGGCAGAAAAATTGCCAACCCTCCCATAGATGTCCAAGTCCTAATTCCCAGAACCTGTAATTCTCTACCTTTAATGGTAAAATGGACTTTGCTGATGGAATTAGCTAAGGAAATTGAGATGAGGTGATTATCCTGTGTTATCTGGGTATATAGAAATTCTGTATAAAATCACAAAGGATTTTACCCAGGACAGATGGAGGCATGAGTGACAGAGACAGAGAATAAAACTGATAATAGAAGCAGGATGGAGTCATGTGACTACTGGCTTGAAGGGGTCCACAAGCCAAGGAATAAGGAAGCATGTAGAAGCTGGAAATGGAAAGGAAACAGGATCTTATAGAGCCTCTTGGGGGAATGCAGCCTGCTAACACCTTTTTTAGTGTAGCAAACAATTTTTTATTTATGTCTTCTAGATGTATGAGATAATAATTTTTAGTTGTTTTAAGCCACTAAATTTGTGGTAATTTGTTTAAATAGCAGTAAGAATCTAATACCTGAGACAAAAAATTGTTTTAGAAAATTCATATGTAAACATAATTAAAAGGAAGAAAATGCTACAGCTTTCAATCTTGACCTTAATTTACATAATAATACATGTTGTATTGCCAATATCTTAAGGTGAGTTTAGCTCTATTGCTCCAATTCTGTGCACTTAGCCTTATGCATAACAAATCATTTTTACTGCAAAATATACTTCTCTAATGACTGATATATTGGCTGGTGAAGCCAAATCTGCTTGTAATAATTTAAAATCAAGCAATCAAACAAATAAATCAATACCATAATATGCTTGAAAGTTAATGTAATCAAATTAAATCCAACTTTGTATCTTGAGACCAGAAATATTCATGGCATATTTTGATTATTTTGCTTCAGTGCTTCAATATATTCATGACCTGTACTATATATATACTTGGATTATTTTGCTTTCAGCACTTCTATATATTCATTCACTTCTCTGAGACACAGTTATAGGTTTTGGTTCATTGCTGACTTGTCTACAAATGACAAAAATATAGTATATTACAGGAATCTGTCTGCAATTGCATGTCATGCCTACTCTATCTAAATCTATCCCATGGTGGAAGCCTTTTACATATTCATAGATCTTTCATATGACTTTCAGCTCCTTGAGAAATGGTGCCACTTGCAAGATGATTACTTATTTTTCCTAACAATGTTTTCACCCCTGAGCACACTAAATGAAAAATGCCAGAAGAGGTGTATTTAATATTATGGTTTTATAACAAATGCAATTCTATACAACAGGATCTAGCATAAGAACATCATATGGGGGAAATTTAATTGTATGTCATATTTGGACATAATGTTTTGCTTTATTTGCATGACTGAATGAGAAGCATGAAAGGCAAAATCTTTGTCTTTTTTTCAGAATGTTTTGACACATGTTCTATACCAAGCATCTTCAAGCATTCATTTTTTTGCTTTTAATTTCCCCTAAAGTTTTATTTTGTCTGTGATATAAATTGACTTTCAGCACAAGTCCGTGATGAAAATTTGAGCCAATGAGTGTACACATTTAATGGATTATACAAAGCATGGGACTGTATAATACAGGGATTCCAGTGGTGGAAGATGGACTCTGGTAACAGGACAACAATGAGAATCTGTTCTCCTGAATGATAACAAGTATATATGCTAATATAGGGTGATAATGATTGGTTTGGTTGGGGGTAAAATACATCACTTGTAAGATATGAGCAATGGTTAGTAGTAATGTATTGGGGATGCTCTTTCATAGTTGTAACAAATGTTTCACAAAAATGAAGGTGTTCATGGTGGGGAAATGTATGGGAACCTTGCATGATTATAAGCATGTTTGTATGGTAAATTCACACATTTTACTATACATTTATTGTTTATGCATGCTCACGTATGAATTATATACTTCAATAAATTTTTTTTTAATTGTCTTTAAGGTCAAGATAAAAATGAGCCCCCAAATTGTAAATTAATAGAAAAATGTTATAATAAAATAATAAAATAAAATGTTATATAATAAAGTAAAATATTATATAATAAGTAAAAATAAGAAAACCTTTAAACATGAATAAAAGAGTTGGCAAAGAAGATGATTTGATTCTAAAGTACCTCACAAGAAATGGTTCCTAACTACCTTCATCCCCGTAAGACTATCTTAGTTTTTAAGAAATTACATACTAATATTTGTCCCGGCCCGCGGGACATCAACGAGGACCCGAAACCTGCCGAGAAAGAATGGTGGGACAAGAGACGCAAAGAATGACAGCAAGACAGTATTCTGATCAAGCTGCAAATTTTATTTGAGGGAGCAGGGCTTATATGCTGTTTGGAGAGAGGAAGTGAGTCGGGGTCGGGTGGCGCTCCGGGATTGGAGGGTGTTATCACTGGAGTAGTGAGCAGATCTTACTTTCGCGCCCTGCGCCTGCGTACTTGTTGCATTCACCTGGGCAGTGGCGGGAACCGGAGAACAAAGGAGCAAGGAGGAAGAAGAACAAGGAAGTGACAAAGCAGATTTTGTGTCTGCGCCATGTTGTGGCGTCCGCCATGTTGTGCCATGTGACCACAGGTTGCTATTGCTTGGGTTGTTGGCACCTCTCTTGGCAGACTCCAGTGACGGATCCCAACAAATATTATTAACTGGGATGCATTTATTTATTTTCAAATTATTGTTTATGAAATACATTTGTTTTTATTTTATTCTTTATATATTTCTATATATGGAATAATTCCCTGGATATTTTGGCTTGAAATAAAATGCATTGATTTATCCAATGAAAAATAAATGAATGAAAAACTAGCTATTTATTACCCTTCAATTATTAGCAATACTTTTAGGCAAAATTTTAAACCCTTAAATAAAGAGAGT
>JAKSZT010054099.1:312658-324053 GCA_026826555.1 Tolypeutes matacus | reverse complement strand
AAAAATTCAGAGTAGTTTCCAGAACTAAACTGTAATTTTCAAAATGTTAAGATCTCAAATTATACAGCTATAAATGAATATGTGGCAAAATTTATTTTCTGTTTCATTAATAGGAGAATCTGTAAGATGATGAGTGATTCAAAGGATTTTTAAGTACCTTATTTTAAATGGGCCAATGAAATAAGATTTTGGTTCCTTTTAAATGTTTATTGTATATAATATGCATGTAGAAAAGTACATATATCATAAGTGTAAGCGAATTTTCATAAACTGAAAAAATTCCTTTACATAGGAATAAGACATGGAAGCAGAACATTGTCATTACTCCCTTATGCAGCCTTCTAAGCCAGATTGGAAATGTATTTATCTAGGAAGGATCTATGGAAATTCCTTTTCTCTGATGGCTTTTGAGAATTTTGATTGAACTAATAAAACACGAGGCTGCATGCAAGAATAGACAAGACAAAATGAAGGAACAATGGCTTCAAGGGCAGAACCATGGGAACATCTCCACTGAAGACATCTCCTCGGGACAAGCTTTTGGGTGGAGCAGGATTTCTGCTTCAAGACTGAAAGGGGCAAGCCTTCTGTCTAGATGTTCAGGGACACTTGAGCTGCCACCCCAGTGCAAGACAGTGCATTCTTCACAGAGTGACTGGCCACCATTCCTATGCTTGCAGAGCAAGACCACTCTCGAGGTGCTTGAAGGTGTGGGGGAGGGGGGGAGTACCACTCCACTAGGTGCAGAGGACTATGCATAACTCCACAGATGACTTTCAGACCTTGCTATCTAATTAAGTTTGCAGGCTGGATTTCAAACTTCCTTGTGAAATCAGATCCCTTTTTTCTTCCAGTTTCTCACCTCTGGAAAGGGAATGTCTATGCTATGAAATTCCCACTAATACATTTTGTAATCAGACAACTTGTTTTCTAGGTTTCACAGTTCCAAAGACTAGAAAGAAAGTTTTCCCCAGGCTGGATCACATCCCCAAATGATTTTGATGATACTTTGGACTTAAAGATATTCCTGAAATGACTTAAAGATTTTGGGATAATGGGATGGATAAATTTATTTTGCTCATGGGTAGAACATATCTTTTTGTGTTCCACAGGGCAAATCATGGAAGGTTGAATTATGTACCCCGATTTAGACATATTACTTATATTAATCCTCATACCTTAGGGAGTAAACCATTTAAATTTTTTTTTAAATTTTTTATAACACTTTTTTAAAAATTGTGGGTAAAAATCAAATTTTTCACAATACAAACCAATATTTGTAAAATGATATATAGATATATATGCATATATGTGCATTTGCTTATATAAAATTATTTTTATATATATATTTTATAAGATGCTTAGGTTACATAAATGTTACACAAAAATTACAGGGATTCCCATGTTCCCCACCTCCCACATCTCCCATAACATCCTACATAAACATCTTTCATTACTGTGGCACATCACCTGCAATGGCTTTACACATCCTGGTGCTTTGCCACTAAGCATGGCCCATAGTTCACATAGTAGACCACACTCTCTCCCACACAGTTCTGCATGGTATATGCTGATATAAAATGGTCTATATCTGTCATTGTAATGTCTCTCAGGATAATTCCCAAGTCCTAAGAAAGCCCCTGTGTTACAACTGCATTTCCCTTCCCTGCCCGAAAAGCGTCTAGTGGCCACTGGCTTCACCTCAATGTTATAATTTTTTCCATTGCTTGAATCACAATATGTCTACAACAGAATACCATTAAGTCCACCCTAGTCCATACCTCTTCCCCCAATCCTGAAGAGTCTAGGATGGTGATGTCCACTCCACCTCCAAGTGAGAGTGGGCTTATATCCCATGGATACGGTGGACGGGATTATCCTGCCTGCAGCTGCAGGCTCTCTCCATTCCCTGGGATGGTCGTTGTCCATCATTGTCTCCTAACCAGGTGACTTGGGTGAGTCCATTGAGTTGTAGAGTGGGAGTTGCAGCTCCACCAAGATTCCAGGCATAGCTGGCACATGGGCAGCCTAGAGGCTCCAGTCCCTGGAAGTACACCTACAAACTCCAGCATCACATATAGGTTTGAATAGAAGGGACTGATGGACCATGTGCAGGGAAGAATTATTTGAGTCCAACTCTGTCATTCTCAGGAGCACAGATTTCAAAGTAGAGCCCACTGATAAGACATCAAACTCTGGAGCTATCACCCATTATATAGGACCTGGGTGTCTCCAGAGCCCTCGGGAACCCCTTTTTGGGGTGATGTACACTTTGGTGTTCTATGAGATCCTACTGAGGTATGCATAAGTGTTACCTCTGGGATGACTGCCCGACTCACTTTGAAGTCTCTTAGCCACATGAACTCATGTGTCTTTACATTTTCCCCCTTTTATTCAAGGTCCTTTTCCAGTCATTTTGCCAGTTGGCAGTTGGTATTAATCTCTCTTTGCCAGGGAAGCTCATTCCCGGGAGTCATGGCCCACACTGGGGGGAATGTAATGCATTCATATGCTGAGTTGGCTTAGACACAGGCCACATTTGAGCAACAAGGAGACTCTCAGGTGGCAACCCTTAGGCACCCCATAACAATAGGCTAAGTTTCAATTACAAGAACAAAGATTCATAAGGCTAGTCATCAATAATAAGAACCCATCAGTGGGCCATCCTCCTTTGCTAGACACTGCCCTGCACTCGGGGGACTTTTGCTGTTCTCTTGGAGAATGTGGCAGAGCTCTCCAGGCTGGGAATTCAGTAGTCCCTCATTTATTGAGTAATTGTCTACCCACTGTGACCATGCCCCATCCCTTGATCATTTGAACAATTTTATATAACTTTCATGTATATTCAGATGAACTTCCTCCCATGAATCCCTGATCCCAGACACCCCCAACCAATGATCCTCTGCAGCCCCCATTGTAACCCTTCTGTGATCTAAACCTTCCTGGAATATGAAGTCCATATAATAACCAAATACAATTAATAGGAAATGAAATAATAATGATAAGCTTAAATGAAAGAGATAAAATACATGGAAACTCAGGGGAAAAAACTAAAAATAAAATACAATTAATGGATTGGGACATTCAAAAAATGGGAAAAAACAATTTTTTTAAATTGTTATTTTTTTTCCTTTTGTCACTGCATTATCAGTAAACCATTTTGTAATTGAACCTCTTGAATATATTATTTTCACTTAATATTTGGGCAAAAGGAATTAGGTAAGTCTTTAGTACCTTACTGGTAACTTTATAAAGAGAAGAAACTGGAAACCAAAAGCTACAGAATGACATGCAAAATGAAGCTGGAAAACAGAGAAAACAATAAGAAATAAAATCAGACACAAGGAGAAAGAAATCTCCATGTGACAGGAAGCAGAGATCCAAGTCCAGGAAATCCAGGAATTGTAGTAAGCCTGCAACAATGCTACATAATTTTGATATACAGCAGGCCTTGCTATTATTTGAAATTGGACCTCTAGCTTTCAAAACCCTGACCTAAGAAATTTGTGTTTTTTAAGCCAATCCCTTGTGGCGTTTGTCATAGAAGTCCGGCAAAGGAATAGGGTTTTTGACAGAAATGACAAGATATACATTAAAATATTTGTTATACAAATTCACTCACAGCATGACTGTGGAGGTTTCCAAGCCTGAATTCTGCAGGACAAGCTATGAGTTGGAAACTCCCGTTAGGGTGAAGTTGAACTTCCCAGTATATTTTGGCTATGTGAAGTAGAAATTCTTCTTTCTAACTTCTGATAGCTTCAGTTCTGTTTCTTAAGAACTCCAACTAATTGGATAGGGAGACTCCCCACATTCCTTGAGAAATCTCCATTGTAGAAATAGATGAAATGAGTTGTAAAGGCAATGAAATTATTATAGATGCACATCCATTTGTGAAATAACCTCACAGTGAAAATCATGCCCAAGTTGACACATGAACTTAAACATCACAGTAATTTACATGAATACTATATATGATAAATTAAACTTTAATGTAAATTCAGAATGTAAAGAAAATAATACACAGTTTACTCATTTGAATAAATTAAGGAAGAGTGACAAACTTGTTAAAATTCATTAAAAGTTTAATTCTAAAACAGCTTGAACTTTATTTTAATATTTCAAAAACAATTTAAGAAAATGAACATTATAGTATTACAAAGAAAACTTTTATATACATTAAAAGAATAAAGATCCCTGAGGAGAAAAATATACCTAATGTTATTTCTTAAGTCTAAATAAAATTAATCAAATACAGGAAATGAAGAAAACATACTTTCTTAAATAGAATTTGAAAAGTAGACAAAATAAAAGCTGCAATTCCAGATTATTTAGAAACATTTTAAAAAGGAAATATTAGCAAGCTACCTGAAAAAAATTATGGGATTTCACAAAATTTGAACTGATGGTCAATTCCTTCTTTGCAACTTTTCTCTATTAAAATCTCAAAACAAATGAACCAAGTATTTAACTCAAAATGTATATCTTTTTAAAGAACATAAACTCATAAAAACTAGGAAAAATGAAATGATTTTTTAAATCATGCCAAAATTAAACAAATACATATTAAATTCTGAAGTTTGTTGATGCATCAGGGATTGTTAAGGTTTTTAACTGATTAGCAGGTAGATGCAAAGAGGTATACCTACATAAAATTATTTAAGCTCATGAGTTTATAAAAATTCAGGGCTTAAAGCAATGCAAAATGAGATTCTTGGTTTCACTAATATACCAAAAAAAAATTCATCTTCAACTTAAATGACAGAAGAATTACCAAAGGTTATGGTGATGAATGGAAAACAAAAGCTTCAAAATAGAAACAGAAAATGACAAAATTGTGTATATTTATGCAAAATAGCCACACTTATGTAAGATTTTTATAGAATACCATGAATAAAACCCTCAAAAATTAAGATATTTGTATTTTCTGTAATAATTTAACATGTTTCCAAATATTCTTCAATGTTAACACATATTTTTTTCTATAGCTTAATTCTAATTTTTTAGACAATATTTTAATTTTTCCCAAGAGCAAAAATTGAAGTTCTCTTTTTCCTTTTTAACTGTTTGCTTATGAATAAGGATGGCCCAAAACATTTACATAACATCAATGAGCATTTACATAACAATATCTATTGTGTTTTCAAAATTTTGTAAGAATTTAAGCATTCTGATGATCCTGGTCAAATTTATTATTACTGCACTAAATTATTTCTATTCATCATCTGATTTGATCTTTAAGGTAACCATATGAATTTATAATTATTTTCCTTGTACAGTTGAGCATACTAGATTTTTACTTTCAGTGACTTCCTAAGGAATATACAGCTAATAAGCTGAACAAATCGAGACCTTAAACACTAGATTTTTCAGGCAAAAGCAGCACTCTTTAAAATTGAGCTATATTTTTCTCTGCAGAATAAATTAGTTATGAAAGTGCATTCCATAATAAAAATCTCTGAACTTGGAATATGCATGGGAATTTCTATGATAGAATTTGAAGGAGAGTATTACATTTTAATTTTTGTTGTTGCAGATTAGTTGCCCTTAGAAATACATACATTTAAACAACTGGTTTAACACATATTTCATGGCTTCTAATTACTATGTGGAATTCTAAAAACATATTCTTGAAATGTTCCATTATGTATGATCTAATTGAGGAGGGTTCAACAGAAATTTAAGTTTATTAAATTATGCTACTGTATTTAGAGAACGAATACCCAAATAGGAAAGAAGAAAAGGTACACCAAAATATTCAGCATCACTGACAGTTCAGTTGTCTTGAGGCCTCGCTCTTCTGTATGACTCTAATGAGAGCATTTTTTACCTCTTTGTTCCTAAGACTATAAATGAGTGGATTCAGCATGGGGATCACCATAGTATAAAACACAGAGGCCACTTGATCCTTTCCTAAAGTGTAGGACTTGGTTTTAAATAAGTAAATATCATAATGCCATAAAAGATGGTGACCCCCAGGAAGTGGGAGGCACAAGTAGAGAAGGCTTTATGCATTGCTGAAGTGGATTAATTTTCAGGAAAGCAGACAGAATGGATCCATAGGACACAGAAATCATGGTAAGAGGCACCATTATGTTTAAACTAGTGAGAATGATTATCGTGATTTCAGTGTCACAACTGTCAGTATAGGACAGAGCTAAAATTGGGTTTGTGTCACAGAAAAAGTGATAGATTAACTGGACTTGCAGAAATGCAAGCTGTTCATGTGAAGGACAATGACTAATGAGTCCATAAAGCCAATCATGTAGGATCCAGTGATGAGGGCACAGCAGAGTCCTCATAAAACCTGATAGCGTCTAAGAGGCTTGCAGATAGCTACATAGCGGTCATAGGCCACTGAAGTAAGAAAGAAACATTCAGTGACAACCGAGAAGGCAAAAAAATACATTTGGATGAAGCAACCCTTGAATGTAATATATTGGTTGGAAGTCAGTAAGTTCTATAAGGTTATAGGTGTAATGACTGTTGAGTAACTGAGGTCCAGGAATGACAGGTGGCTGAGGAAAAAGCACATGGGGGTGTGAAGCTGGGGATCCAGACGAATTATCAGAATCATCCCTGTATTCTCCAGCACCGTAGTCAGGTATATTAGGAGAAATAGTATAAAAAGGACTTGCTGGATATCTTCAGATTCTATCAATCCCAGAAGGATGAAGTCAGGCACATTTGTATTATTCCTACTTCCCATGATACGTTTTACTGTTGTAAACTATTGAGAATTCAAATGGGATACTTAGCATAAATGACTTCAAAACAGTTTTAAAAAAAAATTGGAATGCTCTGGAATTAAAAGAAAATTGTGATTTTTAGAAATCATAATAAAGAATAGTTTGCAAAATATGGCTGGAAAAAATTCTTAGTTTGACTGCCAAGTATAAATTTGGTATAAATCAACTTTTGGATAGCATATACTGGGGATACATATATATTATTTAATTAAAATGCCTATGGCACTGTTATAAATACTTCTATTCATTAATACACTTATTCATATTAAAATATTGTAAGCATTATTATTGTACACATTTTTTAAATGAAAAAAGGGCATAGAAATAAAAGTGACTTATCCAGAGCCACAACCATTAAGTATTATTGCTTCTGTAGTTCTACCAAAGTTGATTGAATCCAGAGAGCATGCTCATAGAATCATATTCCTACTTATATTTAATTTCAGAAAAAAATAGATTTAATGGAACATTTACTATTATTTTGCATCCAATATTATATAATAGAAAAGAAATATCAGAAGTTAAAACCTTAGGTTCATTAATTTTAGAGTACCCCTTACTATTAGTTTTCAGAAGATAGGTTTTTTAACCAATTATATATTAAATTCTTCCAAAAATTGTATTTCCACATTGTCCATTGATTGATTTCTCTGATTCCATAAGTTTTATATTTCCATTTCTATAAATGTTGGCATTACTTAGTTAAGGCCTACATGATATATATATGTATATGCATATTCTCATAATAATATTCCCATTTTTTGAGATAAAATACAAAGCTTTAACTTGAGATTAACACTTACCATGAGTCAAAGTTGGTGAAAAACTTCTTCCAGCATTATCTGTCTAGAAATTTATCAACCTCAAATTTTTCTCACCAATAAAATATATAAACCATATAAGGGGCCAGAAATTTCTGCGATGTTTATTTCCTTTCAAATAACATAGGTTTAATATATTCTGCAAGTATTTTTATTTTTTTTTTTATTTGATTTATGATAAATAATCAAAAATTGAGTTCATTACCTGTTCAAAGAGAAAGTTCACCTGGACATTTTGTCTCACAAGTGTACCGGGGAACCACTGTGAACACAAGTAGAGCAGAGAATCCCTTACCTTTCATCCTGATAAAGCCAAGGCATCTCTTATATAGAGGTTTGCTGGTAATGCAACTTTTGGTCATCTCTGGGACCAATTTCTCAAGAAGATTGTTTCATATGATTCTAAAAGGATAAAGATTCAATGGCTAATGCATCCATTTTATGTTAGTAACAGAGTTGCTTTCCTCTTAGAAGCCACACAATGTTAAGCAGCATTTTGGTATTCTGTTCTGATGCTTTAATTTATGACTGGGTAAAAGAGGAGGTATTTCTAGAGAAATGTTTAATTATTTTGTTGCTGAAAGGCCAGATAATTTGCCACCAAGGATGGATTACCCCATTTTTCCCAATGACACTATCATAGGATTAAACATTGTTTATTATACATATATTATTACACAAAAAAATGAAAAAAAAAAGAATATCGCTCATAAATGTTGATATTATTTAGATGTATTTGCCTGCAAGTATTTTACTTTGTGCAAGTAAAGCTCATTTATATGTATACTTATATGTTTATATAATTTTATCATGCTCAATTTTCAGTAATATCATGATATTATTATTCAATATTTATAGTATAACTTGAATTCTTTTACAACAAACTTTTGTAAAACCCACAATTGCATTTATTTTGCTTTGACTAGTGCAGAATTAGTAACTTTTTTCTAGGAGTGTGCACCAGCTAATGAACGGGAGTTTTTGAGGCATGACAAAAAATATGGTGGTATTCCTCCAGTCTGGTTTGGGGGTGTCAACTAATTCATTGGCAAAGCATATCTAATGTATTTAGTCACACCAATAGTTTTGCAGTTTGTTTTAATAATCCAGTTTACTGGCAATTAATATATTAAAAGAAACATGTTAGAAGAATGTAAAAATCTGTGCTGAGATGAATACTGTTTTTATCATTAATGGCCAAAATCTTACTTTTCTATATACAACCAGGTGAAATGAATCCTTATGAATCTTTCATTAATTAAAGATCATGAAATCAATTTTCATGTTGATTTAGAAGCAACTCATACAAGAAATACTGTTTATACTTAAGAATTTTCAGAGTGAATTTGTTTGCCTAGATCAAGATATTACAAAATAATATATCATATAGTAAAGTTTTGAATACACAATTCTTAAATTCATCAAATATTCAGTGATACTTTAAAAAGCTTATTTGAGGGTCCAAAGGCTAGCCTCAATTTATTTCACAATAGGGCTCTCATGGTTTAATATATTCTGTGTAAATGGCACCTCCATAGGGTCTGCTTAGTCCTTTCAAAATAACCATGGAGGAGTTTTTCTTCTAGTCATTGAAATAAAATTTTTATAGACATTAAGTGTACTTTCAAGTAATGTAAGCAATAGCTGAAGAAATAATATTTCACAAAATGTTTTTGGCTAATATTTTGCTGACTCTTTATTGTTTTGATTCCAATATAACACATCTTATAGTAAAAAAAAATGGCGGATGGTCAGGAGTAAGAAAGAGAAAGGAAATATTACTTATTTGCCCTACATTTCAACAAAATTTGAACTTTATCCCTGACAATTATTCAATGTCATTTATTAAAAAATTCTATTCCTCCTTTTAATTATCTCATTTTTTATGTGTTTGAAGCTCTTTTAAGGAGTTTGATAGTATCTGAAAAATTGCCTCTATTGTTATTTTATATTGTCCTTCATATCTCTGAAAACAGATGTCTACTCTTTCTAATGGTACTACTTTACACAGCTTTATTCATCTGCTTAAATTTAAAGAATACATTTTATACCGTTTAATATTCATCTATTAATTTTAATTTTTTTTTTTTACTGGAGAGCAAATATGCATAAAATAGAGGATTGCCATATACCAACGCAACACCAAAAAGTTGCAGTGGTATGAAGCACTCATTACAATTGATGATGGCACATTTAAAAAGTTGTACCTTAAACTAAAGTTCATGATTTATTTCAGTGTTCACTGTTTGTGTGGGGCAGTTTCACAGATTTTTAAAACAATTTTTTATAGTTTCTATATATACAATTTTTAACATTTCTCCATTAATCACATTGATATATATATATATATTCCAGTGTTGTTATTTGAGTTCACAATATTGTGCTACCATCACCACCATCCATCAACAATATTTCCATTATTGCAATTAATACCTATTTATGTTTTACACTTAAAATTCTTATTCATTATCCTCATCCTGTCCCCTGGTAGTCTATATTCTAGATGCTGACTTGAAGAATTTGTTCATTCTAATTGCTTCAAATCAATTAGATCATACAATATTTTTTCTTTTATTTCAGAATTATTTTACTCAACCTGATGTTTCCATGGTTGATTTATGTTGCTGCATTTATCAATACTTCATTCCTATTTCAACTGAAAATATTTAATTTCTTGTATGTATATATCACTTTTCATTTATCAGTTTATTGGTTGATGGACACTTGGGTTGCTTCCAGCTTTTGAAAATTACGAATAATGCTGCTATAGTGGGCCAATATTAATTGTAGAAGAGACTGCTCTTTCCCAATTGAGTGATCTTCACCCACTTGTCAAATATCAGTTGTCCAAAAATGTGAATATTGATTTCTGAACTCTCAATTCAATTCCATTATTCCCTATGTTTACCCTTGTGCCAGTAACACACTGTTTTTATTTCTGTGGCATTGTAATACACTTTTTTAAAATATATTTTTATTTAATTTTAAAAGATATTAGATTACATATAATGCTACATAAAAACAATATGAGGGATTCCCATATGCACCACTCCCCATGCCTCCCATTTTTCCTCACATTAACATCTTCTTTCATTAGTGTGGTACATTCATAGAAATTGATGAACACATTTTGGAACACTGTCACTAAGCATAGATTATAATTTACATTGTAGTTTACATTCTCTCCCACTCAATTCTGTAGCTGATGACAGGATATATAATGGTCTGTACCTGTTGTTGCAATATTATTCAGGACGATTCCAAGTCCTGAAAATGTCCCCATATTACACCTTTTTCCCCTCTCCCTGAATTCAGCATCTCCAGTGGCCACTGTCTCCAAATCAATGACATAATTTCTTCCATTGTTAGAATCACAAGAAGTCTATATTAGAATACCAGTAAGTCCACTCTAGTCCATATTTTATTCCTCAATCCTGATGATTCTTGGATGGTGATGCCCACTTCACCTGTAATTGAGAGAGGTCTTCTATTCCATATGGCTGTTGGATGGGGCTCTCTTGCTTGCAGTTGTATACTCTCTCGGTCCCTGGGTATGGTAGTTGTCCATCCTCACCTCTTTGTTAGTTGTCCTAGGTGAGTCCAATAAACTGGAGAGTAGGTTTTGCACCTCCACTGAGGCTCAGGGCCCAGCTGTCATATGGACAGCTCAGAGATTCAAATCTCTTGTACATACACCTTCCAACTCCAGCACCAGCTATAGGATCAAATAAAATGTACAGAAGAGGCATGTATAGAGAAGTCACATCTGAGTCCAAATCTCACACTCAGGAGCATAAACTCCAAAGTAGGGCTTACAGGCAAAGC
>JAKSZT010054099.1:233392-261016 GCA_026826555.1 Tolypeutes matacus | reverse complement strand
TACAGTCCTTTATAAGCAGAATGAAGTTCAGATGGAGAGAAAGTCAAAGAAGATGCTGGAAATCAACAGGACACAGGTAAAAAGAAGATTGATATCACCATGCACATTGTCAGATGACAGAAAAGCCAAGGATAAAGGATCAGTGGCAGTGAACTGAGAACACAACAGGCTTTGAGGAGAAAGTATCAGCTTTCTGATTTTGGAGTTTTCACTTCTGTCAGCCTTATTCCTATGAAACAATAAATTCCTCTTGTTTTAAGCCAAACTGATTCAGAGTATTTGCTTTAGAAGCCAGAAAACTAAGAAAAACTCTGTGAAGGGAATAAAGTGAAACCTATGTAGTATCTAGTGCTAGGACATACATTTACACCAAAAGCCAGGAAAAGAAAAAAAAGGATAAATGGGACTTCATAAATACTAAAATATTTATGCATCAAAGTTCTTTATCATGAGTTATAAAAGAACCTACAAAATGGTAGAAAATAGTGGGAAATTATTTATTAGATATGATTTCATTTGTCCAGATTATATAAGACAATCTTCCAACTTGACAACAAAAAGACCACAACTCAATTAAAAATAAGCAAAATACTAATAGAATTTTCTTGAAGGAAAATAGATAAATGGTCAATAAGCATATGAAAATATGTACAACATAAATACCGTTAGGAATATGAAAATCAAAAGTATAATGAGATACTATTTCACACCCAGAAGAATGCCTAACATTCAAAATGGACTAACAAGCTTTGGAGATGATGTGGAGAATCAGAACACTTGTTCATTATGATGGGAAGGTAACATGATGCTAGTTCAGCTACTGTGGAAAACCGTTGGAAGCTTTTCAGAAAGTTTAGTATTGAATAATTAAATGACATTGCAATCCCACTTTTAAGTATGTACCCTACAAAATTGAAAACAGGGACTTGAACACATATTTACACAGAAGTGTTTATAGAAGCAACATTCACAATTGCTAAAAGATGGAAGCAACTAAATGTCTGTATATACATAAAAGGAGTATCACTCAACTTTAAAAAGTAATTAATGCATGTTAAAGAATGGGCATTATTAAAACAAATGGAACAATATATTTTCTGGAGAAAATGTGGAGAAATATGAACCCTCCTTCACTGATGGTGGTAGTGTAAAATGGTACAGCCTCTGTCGACAACAGTTTGCCAGTTCCCTAGGAAGCTAAATATAGAACTGCCCTATGATCCAGTAATCCCACTAGAAATATATTCAAAAGAACTAAAATCAAGGATGCAAAGAGTTATTTGCACACCGATGTTCAAAGAGGCATTATTCACAATTGGTAAAAGATGAAAGGAAGCTAGGTGCCTGTCAACAGATGAATGGATAAAAAATATGGTATCTACTTATGATAGAATACTATTCAACTCTAAGAAGAAATGAACTGGGGGAGCACATGACAATATGTATGAAGCATGAGCATTTTATGTTGAGTGAAATAAGCCAGACAAAAAAGGACAGATATCGTATGGTCTTGCTGATATGTACTAAATACAATGAGTAAACTTATGGAGTTAAATTATCGAGTATATGTTAGTAGGAGAAAAAATATAGGTCAAGAAGGAGTTGCTGATACTGAATGTATGCAGAATGTTTAGAAAGGATGATTGCAAATATGTGGTAATAGATGGAGTTGATGGTAGCACATTATCATGAATATAACAAACACTGCTTACTTATAGATGTGATTGTGGCTGAAAGAGGATAGTTTAGGGGGGTTATTATTAGTTAAAAGATAGCTGGAGGATAATCTTGGAACTGCATAACAGTGATTTTGGTGATAGAAAAAAATTGTGGTTATTAATACAAATACAAGAATGTTCTACTACAAGGTGTTAAGAATATAGTGATATATGGGGAAAATACAACTAATGTAACTTATAAAGTATTATTAACATTAATATTGTAATATTTTTGTAGCAAAAACAACGAAGGTACTGTATCAATGATAAATGTCAAAACAAAGTATATGAGGTATAGATTTATGAGACATGAATATAATTAAGCACATTTAGCTTCATTTTCTGATAATATCATTTAACCATTCTGTGCTCATTTATGTATCTTGCTGAACACTGGAGAAATGATAGGGTTTGAATGAGGATTAAATGAGATAGCTGTGCCTGGACCAAATATTTTCAAGTAATGTTTCCATAATATTTTAAGCTGCCCTTTGTCTGTTATTTTATTTTTTTGAATTTGAAATAAAATTTGCTTAAAAAAAAGAAAAAAGAAATAAAGTAGTCATACAAGTAACACCACCCAAGAACTTAAAGACATCATTTTGAGTGAAATAAGCAAAACCTAACAGGAAAAATAGTGTATGATCCCACTGATAAGAAATAATTATGAATTATGAATGCAGATTCCTAAAGTCAGCAACAAAATACCAGGGCCAGTATTGGGGGTAGGGAGTGGGGAATTAGTGCTTTTTAACAGAAGAATTTCTCTTTAAGCTGAAAAAGAACTTTTATTAATGGATGATGGTGTTATTAGCACAAAATGAATATTAACACCAATGAATTCTATATTTGTACATGGTTAAAATACAAACTTAAGTTGTATATAAGTTATAGATAAAAATTTTTACAAACCATGCAACTGTACAAAACCACAGTGTGCTCTCATCTATGGATGACAGTTAATTAACAGTTTATTTGTAATAATATTGTTTCAAAAATTGTAACAAAAGCATCAGCTGATGCAAAGTGTTAACAATAGAGATAATTGTGTTTGTGAGGGGATTTATAGGATCTCTCTATTTCCTGCACCATTTTTCTATAAACTACTACTTTTGTAGTTAATAAAAATAAACTATTATATATCTTCATATAATATGTAAGAACCTTAATAATTTCTAATTTCATCTGCTCCTTTACACACCAGCCTTTGTTTCCATATACTTTACTTCTATAAGTTTTGCAGTCCTGAAAACCCAATGCTATTATTTTTGATGTACAATTTATTTTACAAAAATTTCACATATTTCCCATTCTTGGCACTCTTCATTTATTTTTGTAGGTTCATTTTCTCCTATGACATCTTTTTCTTTTGGATGGAGAACCTCTGTTAGCTTTTCTTAAACCACAGGCAACTAATATTCTGAGCTCTCCTTTATCTTAAAAGTCTTAAAAGTCCTTTATCTTAAAATTCTCCATATCACACTTGAATTTTACAAATATTTTTACTAGATGTAGAATTATTTTTCTTTTGACATTCCCACATTTTGCACAATGATTTTTCTTGTAGTATTATTGTTATTTTTGGGAAGTCAGCCATAATTGATATGTCCCCATTCCCCACACCCTCAAAAGGTCTCCCTCCAACCTTCATCTATCCAAGTTATGAATTCTCCCATCATTCCATAGCAGTTTTGAAGTGTTTCTTGTATATTTCATTTTGTGTAGCTTGATTAGGATGTGCTTTTGTGGGTGTGTGTTTTGGAGGTGGAAGGTTTTGGCATATAGAATTTATCATTTTTGGATGTTAGATCTGTAGGTTGATGTTTTTCTCAAAATTTTATAAAATTTAACTCAAAGTTTTCATGTTCTTTAGTCTGCCTTGGTTCTCTTCTTTTTTAAGTAAACAGTTTGCTGTTGTTTTTGTTGTTTGCCCCTTGGCTCCTTAGTTGGAAAATCATTATTTAATCTGGTTTAAGGTACACTGTTGATCTCTTTGATAGTCTCCAATTTGCTGTTGAGTCCTTTTGGCAATTTTGTCATTATTGTACATTTTCCTTTTCTTTTCTAGAATACCTATGTAGTTCATTTTTATTTTAGTCTACATTTTTTTTCTACTGTGATTTCTCATATATTTTGTCGTGGTAACATCTTTTCCTTAAGTCATTAAACATATGTCCAAAATTGTTTCAAATTCCTTGGCTGCTAATTCAAACTTCTGTTTCTTCTTGAAATCTATTTTTATTAATTTTTTTCTTTGATGTAGTTCACATTTTTTTTTTGCTGTTTTATTTTTTTAATAATATACTGTACTTTGTGAAGGACACATTTTTGGGGGCCCGGATTGTGTTGTCTTTTGATATGGGGTATTGTTCTGGTTGGCAATAAATTACTGGCAATGGATTTTGAAACTCTCAGGTTTTATATTATTCTTTGTTAAGGATGATCCATTTCATTTTTTTCTTCAGTCTTAGGGTATGGTATTTATTGCAGGGTATTGTCCTTATTTCAAATGTTCTTTGTAGCTTTTTATTTTGTTTTGCTTTGCTTTGTTGTCTTAACTTCATGCCTGAGTCAATCAAAGATCTTCATCATACTCACTGGGCCATTAATTCAGCTTTTCCTCCCCCATCATAAACTCTGGAATGAATGTACTGGTTTCAATCCTACAGCAGCCTCTCTTGGCCTTTGGATTCTCCATCTGCACATATACAGTACAGTCTTCAGCTAAGGCCCTGCAGAGACCTAGTACAGATACTTGGGCATCACCATTTAATATCTATTTTCCCTGATCCAACTTCTTTATGGTGGAAATGCTATTATGCAAGACCTTTATACTCTTCTTGTACTGTGTAACTCCTTAGTAAGCAGTACAGAAAGACAGGTTAAATATGAGCTCCTTCTCATATATTTCCATTATCTCCTGTTATGTCGGTTTCCAATGCATGAAACATTTTTCATATGCATTTTGTTCAGGTTTACCATTATTTATGATAGCAGGGGAAATCTTGTACCAATTACACTGTCATGGTAAAAGCCAAAATCTGACCAAATATTTTCAATATTTTCTGGTTTAAATGATTATATGGCTTGAAACACAATCACATTATATTTCCCCTGTATTTGTATTATTCTTGTTCTATTTGGCTTATTAAAGAATGGCTCTTTATCTTTCTTTCTTTTTTGATAATTGTTATTCAATTTTATTTGCTTTTTATTCATTTATATTCTATATTTAGCATTTTCCTGCTTTTTAGATTAAATTTACTGGTTTTATTGTAGCACCTAGAGATAACAGATTACTGTTTTTTTTTTTCCTGTTTATTAATACAGGAATTTAATATTTCCATTATTCATTTGGTGGCCAGTCTATCTTACATGCAGTGCTATGCATTATTCATATTGACATTTATTATATAAATATTCTAGATTTAAATATTTTAATTCCTATTTAACCAAAAAATAACAATGTCACATTTTTCATTTTATTCATTTTGAACTTTTGAATAGGCAGATCATGCATTGTTATATTTTGAATATTATTTCAGAAATGTATTATTGTCAGATAATGTAGGTCATGTAGTTTAAACTTTGAAAATTTAAAGAAATTTATGTATTACTTATAATAAATTTTTATAAATGACTCATAGATGCTGTGAAAGAAAGTTGCAAATGTTCTGAAAATTTGGAATGATCTTAAATATTATTTATATTTAATAAACTTGCAGGAGATGTTTTACTGATGGATTACTTAAGTGTTACATGTGCTTTGTTCATTACGCTATTTCACTTAATTCATTTATTTAGTATATAATTTATTGAATATCTATAATGTACCAGATGATATGTACACAGTTTACCAAACAATAAAAGACCTTTGTCTTTTTGGGCCTTACATTTCAGCTGAGACACATAGAAAAATATACAGAAGTAAGTGACATGCCATGTTAGAATGTGATAAGTAATATTTAAAATAAAAACAGTATTATTTAAATATTTAAAATAAATAATATTTATTTATTTATAATATTATGAATTATTATTAATAATAATAAATAATAAATAATATTTAAAATAATAATGTCTACAGTGTGAACTGTGGTCTATGGTTGGTGGCAAGGCTCCAGGATGTGTAAGTTCATTGAGGGTGGTGGGCCACACTGTGGGAGATATTTGTGTGGGATGTGGTGGGAGGTGTGGGAGGTGGGCAACATGGGAATCCCAGTGGGTTCCGTGTAATATTTTGGGTAATCTAAGCACCTCTTGAAATATATGTATATATATATATATATAAATAACAAAAAAAAGAAAAAAATGTATATATTAAAAAAATAAACTCTAGGGAAAAAAATAATAATAATGAAGGCTAGTGGGTGAGAGATGTGGGGTCAAGGCCATGACAAAGCAACTGGATATAGTGTGGACAAGGCAGGCTTTGGCCTTTGATCAAGGACTAGAGTGGAGAACAGTTAGTCACATATTTTCATGAAAGTGTTCCAAAAAGAGAAACACCCATGCACAAGGCCTGTGCAGGTAGTGATCTGTGCAGTTTGAGGAAACTAGAAAACAGGTATTGTGCTCTTTTAATGGCATACAACATGTACTATCTGCGGTGCTTTCCTCACTGCTCCTGAAGGACAACTGGAATGGGTTTATTGCTAAGAAAGAGCCCCAAATGTCTGGTGTGGAAAGAAAGCCCTGTGAGACCAGCTGAAGTGTAAATCTAACTCATCCCATTTTCAAGTCATCTGGAAACATTTTAAATTAAATAATAGTCACATTGTTTTTCATATTAATTTAGTAAAATCATGTGATGGGAAATAAACTACATAAATTGGCCATTTTGGGAGGATTTATTTTGCATGACACATTTAGACAAAAAGTATATGAAATGATATTTTCATTTATTTGATACAGGAAAGTGCATCCAACTGGGCTCAAATGTTTTATTTTTGCTTACCTCATCAGTTTCTAGGATACACTTTCCTCTCCAAGAAACAAACAGGAGGATATAATTGGTTGGGCACTCTTCTCATGAAATAGTGCATTTGGGGCCTATAAATATAAGTTGAAATGTCAGGGTTGCCATCATATTTGGATCCATACAATATTCAGTTGAAAAATGTGACTGAAATCACCATGTTTATAGTGAGGGGTTTCATAGATAATATTGAGCTGAAAGTCTCCCTTTTTTTTTCTATTTCTGTCATCCTATCTTTTTACTCTGATAGGAAATTTGTGAATGGATATGTTGGTTATGAGGATTCCCAGATCCACTACTCCACATACTATTTTCTCTGTGTGTGGTCATTCTTGGATGCCTGCTATTTTTCAGCTGTCACCAAAATGTTAGTCAATTTCCTCATAGTGAATAAAGCTGTTTCATTTCTTGGATGTGCAACAGAAATGCTTCTTTATGATATTTTGGGGATGCAGAAAATATGTAGCAATCTAAAACACACTTCTGTGTTCAGTTAACATGTCACCAAAGACTATTTCCCACTCATCATTGCTTCCTATGTTGGTGGCATTTTGCATGATACTTTGTAACTGAGATTAAGAATTAAAAAATAATTAAGACTATTAAATCAATATACAGATGTTTTATATTATAAAGCAGCAAAAGGTTAATATCTGAAATTTCTGAAGTTGGTTGTATCTGACCATTTTTCTGAATACCCCTATTCCAAATCCTTGTGACAGACTCTGGTTTGCTATCCCACCCCTGTTCAGCCCCTAATGTTTCTTAATGACAAAACCTGTGTTCAGCTCCACCCCAATTATTCATTGGCACCCTAATGTTATAAAATATTAGATATCTATGTGAAAAACATTGTAGCTGACCTTTGTTTTTGGTAAATCCCTATCCAGGATACATTGATCTCTGACAGTGGTTGTAAATTTGTAACTCACCCCCCCGGTTCTATACCACTCCCCATCCTGTTTTAGCCCTTTAATGGTTATTAATGAAAGAAACTGTGCAAGCTCTATCTCAAGTACTTGTTAACATTCTGTTGTTATAAAATAATAGAATTTTAGCAAAAAAAGGGGCACTTCTTGGGCTACCTAAGGTGGATGACTTTTGCTTGCACAACCAAATAAACTTCTTCTCTCTTTGAAACTCCAATGTCTCAAGAATTTGCGTTAAATACACATTGAAAGAAAAGAAAACACTTTTCTTCAGGATCACATAGAGGAAAATAAAGCACAGTTTAAGTATTTAATAAAATAATTTTCAGTGATGAATTGAAAAGTTGTTAAATATTTACATCATAAAACAGTGATTGGACATCATTTTAATTATACAAAAATCACTTTGAAAAATAACCAAATATAATTCTACAAAGAAAACTGTAATATAAGTTAAAAGAATTCAAATGTTTTGAAACAAAACATATATCTAATAACCATTGTAAAAGTTTAAATAAAAAATCAAATACTTGAAAAATGAAATAAAAGTGCTTTCTTAAATATGCATTGAATAGTAGACAATTTTTAATGGAAATTTTATCATAGTATCTCACTAACGTTTATGGGATGGCACAATATTTGGATTTGTTATCTTTTCTTAGATTTACAAATTTTCTTTATTGAGTTTATTTTTAAAAATGAATAAAGAATTTAGCTGAAAATTTTATTTCTTTTGTAAACATCATAACAAACATACTTATCAGGAAGAAGGAATTTTTTTTTATTCATACTGCAATTAATCAAAGAAATACTAATTGCTGAAGCTTGTTGACACATCACAGAATGGTAGTATTGTCAGATGATTAGAAGGTCAACATAAAAAAGATATTATTGCATGCAGATGTTTTAAATCATGAATTTACTAAACTTCAGGTCTTAAAGCATTGCAAGATGAGAATCTATTTTGCTTATGTACAAAGAAAATATTCATTTCTCAATTTGAAAATACAAAGGATATAAAAAATATTTTAGGGATAAGTGGAAATAAAAACATGCAAAAGAGAAATAGAAAATAACAATAACTTTTTAGAAATATGTATAATATAATATACATACATCAGTTTATTTATGGGAGACCATAAATAAAAATATCAAAGATGTTGAGGATATTTATATTTTCTTTAAAATTTTAAAATATTTTCATATTTTCTTCAATGGTCATGTATACTCATGATTAATTTTATCACAATATTTTACTTTTTAAGAAGACAAAATATTACAATGCTGTTATTCTTTTTAAGTCATTTGTTTATGATTAAAATAAGCCTTAGGTATTTATAAGGGACTAGTGAATATTATCATAAAAAGGCATTGATATTAAAAATTTTGCAATAATGTAATTATTCTGATGATAGTAGCCAAAATATCTTACTACTGGATTAAATTTTTTTAATTCAACATCTGATTTAATCTTTTTAATAAACCTATGGATTTAGAATTATCCAAATAATTATTTAAAACCTTACTTATTTAGAAACATATTTACACCACATGTTTACACAAATTTCATAGCTCTCAATTACTATTTAAATTTCTAATACTTGTTCTTAGAAATCTTCCAGGGCATTTGTGGTCAAGCAGACTTTGGCTCAAGTGCCATGCAAACTAATTAAAGAATGCTGATGTATTTAGACTGAGATCAATAAATACTTAAATAAGAAAGGAAGAAAAGTCTCACTTAAAAATTCAGCATCAACCTCCTTTCAATTGCCTGGAGCCCTCTCTCTTCTGCATGACTCTAATGAAAGCATTTTTCACTCCTTTGTTCATAAGACTATAAGTGAGTGGATTCAGCATGGAGATCACCATAGTATAAAACACAAGAACCACTTGATCCTTTCTCAAGGAGGAGGACTTCTTTTGTTTTAAATAAGTGAAAACCACAGTGTCATAAAAGATGGTGACTCCCAGAGTTGGGAAGCACAAGGAGAGAAGGTACTGAATTTTCCTGAAGTGTAATTAATTTTCAGGAGAGTACAAAAAATGGATATATAGGACACAGAGATTGTGGTGAGAGACACTATTATATTTGAGCCAGTAAGAATGATAATCCTGATTTCAGTGTCATGAGTATCAGTGCAGAACATGGCTAAAATTGGGGTTGTGTCACAGAAAAAGTGATAGATTGAATTTGCAGAAATTCAAAGTGTTCATGCAAAGGGCATTAACCAAGGAGTCAGTAAAGTGAGTCATGTAGGACCTAGTGATGAGGGCATGGCATAGGCCATTGAAAAGTGGAGGAAATATTCAGTGGCAGCCAAGAAACAAAAAAGTATTTCTGGATGAAGCAGCTCATGAAGGAAAATTACTTGTTTAAAGTCAGCAATTTCTCTAAGGTTTTAGGTGTGATGACTTTGAGTAACTGAGATCACAGAGTGACAGATGACAGAGGAAAATGTACATGGGGGTGCGAAGCTGGAGAACCAGGTGAATTTTCAATATCATTCCTGCATCCCCCAGCACAGTAATCAGGTATATCAGGACAAACAGCGTAAAGAGGACCTGCTGGATTTCTTCATAGTCTGTCAACTCCAGAAGAATGAAGTCAGGCATATTTTTGCTATTACTAATTCCCATAGCAGCATTCAACCTTTGTTAACTTTTGAGAAATCAAAGGTGTTACTTAACATAAATGAGTTTTTGTTAAAAAGAATGATCTGGCTTCAAAAAATTAGTTTTGTGATTCGAGAAATTCACAATTAAAATTAGCTTGCAAAATATCACTGAAAAAAATCTTTGACTATGAAATAAATATTATGTATAAATCATTATTTGGATATTACATAATTAGAACACATATATTGCATAATAAAAAGAACTTGACACTATTTTATATACCTCCTTTATTAACACTTGTATCCACAGGAGATTATGATATCATAGGTATTCCTATTGTACATGTTTTGTAAATGAGTAAAGGGCACAGAAAGTTAAATAGCTTATCCAGAGTTGAACCATTTAACTGATAGTCCTGTTATTCTGCTATGATTAGTTGAGTTCAGAGATCTTGCTCATAACATTATATTCCCACATAAAAAATTTCAGTAAAGCTGAGTAAATATGCTACTCATGTAATAAATGGTAGAGAGTTTTAATGCATCATTTACTATGTATTTATAGCCAATATTATCTAATAAAAATGCCAGATCAGAAATTGAAATTTAGTCTACTTTTTGGGAGTGTATTAATATTAAAGACTACATACTAATTATAATTATTAGAAGATGGGTTTTTAAGTTATTATTTGAAATAACATTTCCAAGAGGTTGTAGCTCAGTGGTTGAGCACCTGCTTTTCATATAAGAGGTTCTGGGTACGATTCCCAGGCCCTCCTGAAAATAATAAAACAATAATAATAATAACTTTTATACCAAAATTATATTTTCACTATATGTTAATTCCTTGACGACTCTGGTTCAATGATTACTCTACATTTCTACAATCCTGACCTTATCAGGTAAAGCCTAATAGATATGTGTATCTCTCTCTCTCTCTCTCTCAAAAAAAAAAATATATATATATATATGCAGATATATATATCTGCATGTTCTTCTGAAAATGTCTTCATTTTTAAGGATAAACTATAACAGTTCTTTTGAGAATAGTACTTTTTCAGCCACCATTATTTGTCTAGAAATTGGTCAAAGTCAATTTTTTCTCACAAATAAAATATGTAAACCATTTACTGAGCCTGAACTTTCTGTGATATATTTGTTTCATTTGCAAAATTTATTTATTTTTCATGCATGAAATTTTATTTTGTTCTGAAGTAAAATAAATTTATAGTTGGAAATTGTGTATTAAGAATTTTCCCTGAATAAGCAGGTTTAAAATCTCTAATAAAATCTCCATGAGATCTTCTAATCACTAGTAGTAGCTGAGCTGTCTCTCCATTAATATTCCCTTAACAGCTTGTTAGCATCTTGTATTTAACACATTAACCAAACCTTCTCACTTCCACTTATAGGAGTAAGAAAACATCTCATTGTGAAATTAGACCAGGTACATCGTGGTACACCCTGTGGCTCAATAAATCAATTTCTTCCCCCTTAAGGACTGAACGCTGGACATGCCTTCATGGTCAGCAGAAAAGGGAATCATGGGAGCCCTGAAGTTAGGAGCCAAGCTGTCAAGGTCTAACTCTTGAGATGTGGTTGATTAACCACAGAAACTGGGATAGCAAAGGTAATGCTTGAGGCAAAAAAAAATTAAGGAGTGTATCCTGTTCTTTATTCCAAGATCCTTAAAGAAATCCTGTTTCTTTGCTGCTCTGGCATAACTGAAACCCTGTAGCTTTCACTTTTTTTTTTTTCTTTCCCTTCCCTGCTTATAAAAACCTCAACTCACATTCTTTCAGGGAACTGTTTTTTTAAAAATTTCCCCAGATCCATTCTTGTTCACTCACAATAAATCACCTTCTCAATGAGAGAAATGTTTCTTCTTTGTAGCACCTCATCAAGTAGGCTCTTCCATTTGAAATAACCAGGCTTAGGGTAAAAACAAATCAACCTAAAATTTTTGTCCAGGTCCCTGTCAAATGGAAAGCACACCTAGAATATCTCATTGGTATACCAGAGAACTAATGTGAAGAGAAACAGAGCAGGGGGAATCCCTTGCACTTTACCCTGATGATGCCATGGCACCTCTTCCATTGAGGATTGTTGATAATGTACCATTCTAGGGAAGATGTTTGACATGTTCCAAGGACTAAAGTATTCATGTTAAGTTTGTACCAGAACTTGCTTATCTCTTAGAAACCACATAATGTTGAGCATCATTTTTAAGTAATCTTCTGTAATGATTTTATTGATGACTGGGAAAAAAAGAAGATTTTTCTAAAAAAAAATAATTACTTTGCAGCGGACAGACCAAAATTAACCACCCTGATGGAATAGAATAATTTTCAAAATGAAATATTTTTATATTTAAAAGTGTGACACAATCATAGGAGTAAATATTGTTCATTACACAAAAATTAAAATACAACAAAATTCAAGGAAGAAAATGAAAATCATTCGCATGTTGTTAATCTTTAGATATCATTTCTTCCAAGCATTTTTCTATGTGCATAATGCTTATTTATATGTAATTTATGTTTAAATAATTGTTATCACACTTTACTTAAGTAACATCCTAATTTTATTATTAAAATATTGATAATACACCTTAATCTATATTATATTAAACGTGTATCAAAACAAAATTTCATGTATTTTGCATTGGCTGGAGGAGCATAACTAACTTATTTTAGAAGTGTGGTCCAGCTAGTGTATGGGCAATTTTGAGGAATCACAGGGAACATATGGTGGAATTTTTCCAGTCACTTTTGGTAGTGTCACTTAATTCATTTGCACAGCAGATGTATTGTATTCTGACAAGATAGTGTTTCTGTAATTTATTTTATTATTTTCCTATATTAACTTTCATTATATTAAAATAAATCATGAAAGAAATATGTAAAAATTCAACTAAGAAATGTAAATTATTTACAATTAATTTAATGGACAAAAGTTCACTTCATTTACATATAACCAGGTGAAATGTTTTCTTGTGAATATTGCATTAATTAACAATAATGAAATATTTTTATATAGATGTAGAAAAACTTTGAAAAGAGAAACTATTTACATCCTAGAATATCTGGAGGGAATTTGATGGCATGGACCAAGGAGGAACAAAATAATATATATTTGATGAGCTGTTTAAAGCACAATTCTTCCTCAAAAACTCAATGATACCAAGAAATGAATATTTAGTGATGCAAAATCTAACATTGATTTATTTCACAATTCCTGACCTTGGCGTTTAAACCAAATGATATTTAATGAAGATTTTCTGTCAATGCTACTTTAATAGGATCTGCTAACTCCTTGTAAAATCCCCAAGAGTGAGTATTTTTACCCAGTATCAAATAAAATTTTAATAGTCAATAACCTCCCTTTGGAATAATGTAAGTAAAATTTGAAGAAGGAAAAATTTACAAAAATAATTTTTAAATTTTTTGAAATATTGGGCAAATAATTATTTTATGCTGTCCTTCATATCTCTGAAATATAGAGCTCTGCTTTTTCTAACAGTAGTATTTCAACTGTAGCATTTATTTGGTTATATTTGCAGATATATGTTTGTATATCCTATTCCTATTTACCTATTACAGACATCACATAGTTGGTCTTACTTTCTAATAGAGATAATTACTGTGAAATATATAAGTATAAAACTATTTCACAATCCATGGATGTTAAATAAAACTTTGGGTAGGTCTTGAAACCTGTTTCTATTAATTTTTTTTTCATTGATATTGGTCACATTTTCTTACTTTGCCTTATGTTTAGTCACTTTTTAAATAATATACTCTAAGTTTTAAATGATATATTGCAGGGGTTCTGAATTATTTGGTCTTTCAATAGAGATATTGAGCTTTGTTTTGGTTGACAATAAATGACTGGCAATGACTTTTGAAATTTTCAGGTTCATATTATTTTTTTGTAAAAAATATCTATTTGGTGTTAAGCATGGTATTAAGGCATAGTGTCTACTAAAGGGCCAGACTCCTTACAGTTCTAATGTGTGATTTTTTTTTTGTCTTATTTTCATCCCTGACTTAATCAAATAAATTGGTCTTACTAGCTGGGACAAAAATCCAGCTTTGCCTAGCCCTTTATGACCCCTGGTATTTATGCTTTCCTCCCAGCCTTAAAGTTAGCCTCCCTTACTTACCTGGTGATTCACCAACTGCACATATACAGCTCAGCATAGAGCTAAGGAACTACAGAAAATCCCAACACCACTATTCAAGGCAATTCCTTTTGATAGCCCATCTTTAATGTTAAAACTTATCCAGCTAGTGGAAACTCCAATATCTGCTTCTTCAGCTATGCTAGACTTTTATTCTCTGCTGGTACTCAGTATCTCCCTCACCAACAAGCAATACAGAAGGGGAAACTTGATTTCCTTCTCATATAATTCCTTTATTTTATGGTTATGTGACCTGTTATGCCCCTTGTCCTGCTTGAAAACATTTTATGTGCATTTTGGTCATGTTTAGACCTATTTATATTGGAGGCAAATCATGTACTACTTACAATGTCATTGCAGAACACAAAATCTTACCAAAGATTTTAAATCTTTTCTGATTCAACTGATGATATATTTTGATCCTACAGATCATTATATTTCTTTCCTCTGTTACTTATTTATCTCTTTTTTTCTGTCCTGTATCATTACTGTTTATTCTTTTGCTTATAAAAAAAATAATGGCTCTTTTCTTTCTATCATTTTAAATAAATATTATACAATTTTAACTTGCTATTTATTCATTCTTATTTATTTCCACCTTTTTATTTCTCAAATTGTATTTAATTAAATTCATTGTTTTTTCTCTAACCATCTAGAAAAACATTATTATATTCTTTATTTTAATAGTTTTCTTTTTAATAATAGAGGTGTTTAATATTTCCATTATTTATCCAAATGCTAATTTAAAATGTGTGCATTTAAATAATGCAATGTGCATTATTCACATTTTAATCCATGACATAGGTATTCTAGAGGTAAATATTATATTACTTATTTGACCTAGAATAAATTCAGATTGCATTTTTGGTTATATTTTTATTTATTTTTATTTTTATTTTCAAATGGAAAGAAATTTCAGTTTTATATTTTGAATATTGATGGACACTTGGGTTGCTTCCAACTTTGGTACTAGTGAATAGTGCCGCTATGAACATTGGGGTGCATATATCTGTTCATGTCCATGCTTTCATTTCTTCTGTAACCAGAAAATGTGATTGCTGGATCAAATGGCAGTTCTATAGTTAGCTTCCTGAGGAATTGCCAAACTATATTACATGACCTTACTTACTTGACTTAAGCAAATTGAATAGAATTACAGAGCTAGAATCTGGAAGATAGGTTTACAATGGAGAGAAAAGGAGTAAAGGGTGGTGAGCTGATGCTCAATATACTCAATATGGGCAAAATATATGATAAGGTGGAAGTTTGTGGTTGGGCATTGGATGGGGGTGATAGTGGTGCAGTGATGTGATTGGGTTCTATGGTGCATAAATATGAGGGGGAATAGGGTGAGGGAGTAGGGCTAGACGATCCATGGAACTGGGGAGGGTTAAAGGAAGGTTCTGGTGAATTCTGGGGATTTGCAGGTGTGTGCTTAAAACTACAATGGTGGGAATGTTCTTGTTACAAATATGGTAGGGGAGAATTACTGGTGCAGGGCATCGATGGTGGGGATTATGTGGGATAGAGTGCCCCTTGGGCATTCATCCATGGAATATGAAAGTATTCATCTTGTCTTAGTGTGTTATCCGAGTGGTTGGAGACCCACACAATAAACAAGGGAATATTAAACTGCCATCCTGGAGAGTCCTGCTATGTTCTCAATTAGAGGATCAAGAATCTCTCAAGAATATAGGCAGTGTTTATTAAAAGAAAACAGACCAATATGTCAAGCCCTCAATATTATTGCATGTAACTCTGAACCTTATTCAAAAGCTGAAACTTAGTGGTTACCATTGATTCCGAGGGGAGGAGGGAAGAATAGATTACATGGAACATAGAGTATTTTTGGGCCATTGGAATTGTTCCGCATGATCAGGCAATAATGGATAAGGCCATTTTAAATTTTGTCAAAACCCATAAATTGTACAGTGCAAAATGTAAACCATAATTTAAAACATCAACCCTGATTAGTAGCAATGCTTCAATAATCTGTACATCAATTTAAACAAATTTATCATCCACATCTAAAATATTATTCATAGGGGAGAATGGGAGAAGGGTAGGACATTGGGTGTCTAGGTATCCCAATATTGTCTGTGTGATTTTTCTGTAATGAAGATGAAGAAAAAAAAATACAATGGGGGAACATATATAAGAAATTTTCACTGTAAACAACAGATCTTACAGCAATGAATGATAGAATGAATAAACATTTTTCGTTTCTTTTTTATTTTTGTATTTTATTTGTTATACATTTTTTATTATTATTCTATTTACTTAGTAATTTTATTTGGTTATTCTTTTGGCTTTGTTTTTGGGGAGGACTTGCTTCACAGAATGGTCACAACTGTGGCAGGAAGGATCACTGGTGCAGGGTGTTGGTGATGGGGGAGGTATGGTGAGGGGTGCACTTGGGGCATGCCTCTAAGGCAGATGAATATGTTAAAGTGTCCATGGGGCATTGTCTGGGTGGGTGGAGCCCCACACAATACCTAAAAGAATATTGAATTCCCATCCTTGGATTTCCTGATACAATCTCTAATAAAGCAGCAAGAATCTGCCTAATGCATGGTCAGTACCTATTGAACAAGTACAGACCATTATGCCAGGCTCTGATATTGGTAGTTGTACTGATGAAACTTTTATTGTTAAATTGAAACTTAGCCTGGTATTATATATTGTCTAAGAGTTAACTCCTGAAAGCCTCCTTGTTGCTCAAATGTGGCCTCTCTCTAAGCCAAACTTAGCATATAGATGAACTACCTTTTCTCCTGCATGGGACATTACTCCCAGTGATGAGCTTCCTTGGCACTGAGGGATTATTACCAAGTGTTGATTAATGAAGCGTGTGGAAAAAGATCTGGACCAAAATGGAGAAATATTAAATACATACGAGTTTTTATTCATAAAAGATTTCAAAATGATTTAGGAGATCAATCTAGAGATTACACTTATGCATGTCTCAGCAGGATCTCATTGACTGTCCCAGTAAACAGTGCCTCAGTCTGGTGGTTCCTGGGAGATCTACGACATCTAGACAGTATAAGCAGGGCAGCCAATCTCAGGAATTTGGCACCTGTCACTGGGCCTTAATTTGGAATATATGCTCCTCAGTGTATCAGAGTTAGACATTTATAATTTCCCTCCAAACAGTTCTTCTGCTCCTTTTATTTGAAACTATAAATACAATACTTGTTAATTATATGTTCCAGATACTTAAATCATAAGTCTGTTCATATGCCACTTGAGCTCTGAATCTCAGCAGAGTTACATCACCTACTCTATAGTTCATTGGACTTGCCCAGAACAACTAACAAAATGATGATAATGGACAACGCCCACCCCAAAACATAGAGAGTATCTGCAACTGCAAGCAAGAGAGTTCCATCCATTTGTCCCATGTTTTCTAAGCCCCCTCTCAGTCAGGAACAGTGTGGGCATCACCATCCCAAAATCCTCAAGATTGGGGAAAGAAAAATGGACAAAAGTAGACATTATTATTATCAAAATTGTGTGGGACAAAGTGTAAACTATAATGTAAAGCATATTTTTAAAAAGGGTTTTCAGGATAGTCTTTAATGGCAAGGTTACCTTTGAGCATCCTGGAAGAACTGAAGTAGAGAGTCTACAAATACCTGAGGGAAGAGAGGTTCAGGCAAATGGACTCATAAAAACATCATTTTGCAAAATTATTTACTTTGTGTCCTTTTATGTTAATGTTTTACCTCACTTTATTTTATTAAAAATTGTGTAACCATGTTGTATATTGGATTTTGTATTATAATTCACACAGAATCTTTATTATTATTATGAAATTTATTCTGCATAATGAAGATAATATTAAAATTTCTCTGATATATGAAATTTCATTGTATTACTATTTCTAGTTTCCTTTCTGAATTGTATTTTTTTTCTTTCTTGTGCTTTTTTTTATTTGTTATATGTAGATAGTCTCTCTACTGCCCTCTCACCCCTCTATATTTTGAAGAGCATATATATATGTAAAATCCTCAACTTACACCATTTTCTTTAATTATCCACAAATTTCTTGCCTTTATTTTTTTTATGAACTTCCAATCATCATGTAAGATTAAGTTTGAATCTATATTGTACAAATAGTCAATTTCATTCCATTTGAATACTTCACTTTGTTAAAGAATTCCTGAAATATCTCTTGACATGAAATTAGCTAAGAAAATAATCATGTTCTTTTTACATTGATAGAAAAGGTTTTTTAGAGTTAGCCAAATAGATCATAAACCCAAAGGATGCAAATTGTTGATAGGAAATTGCCAGATTACTCAAGATTTAGACTGAAACAAATGGCAATCATTATTTGAAGCCTGATATATTAAACATATTTTAAATTGAGTGCTTTTTGTCAGAATTTTCAAAATGACTAGGAATCTGGAAAAATTTCAAACCCAATATTTTCTTAATATCCTTATTTTCTTTAGTCATCTCATTGAATTTATTAAGGAAATTTGTTTGAACATCCATGATTAATTGTCTCAACTCCTTTATTTCATCTGGAAACTTATCTTGTTCCTTTAACTGGGCCATATGTTCCTGTATCTTGGTGTGGATTGTAATTTTTTTTTAGGTGTCTTGGCATCTGGTTTACTAGAGTGTTTATTCTGGGTGCAGTTTTTCTCTTTAGTTTAGGGCTTTCTGCCTTTTTTCTCTTGCTGGTTGTGTAGCAGGAGGCAAGCATGTAGTTTGTGTTATAAGCTGTGGAGGCTCAAGCTGCCCTCATTGCCCCAAGGACCAACTTTCTCCTTTGCCAGGGGTATGGACAGAGCCCCAGCTGTGTGGAATAATCCAACTCATTCAGGCTTATACTGTAGTTGCCCAGAGAGACTGATGAAGCTTCACAACCCTTTCTCTCCTGCCTGGGATGGAGATGGAGCTGCAGGTGTGGGCAGCCATCTATGCAGTGCAGGTCAAAGAGGATGATAGTTGCCCTAATAGACTACCAATTATTCAGTCAGTATTAGCCAAATGTACCTGCAGTTAGCTGGATACGCTGGTGCAGGCCCTGCTGGCTTCCTCCCTGCTAGAGTTGGGGCTGACACCTTGACTAGGGCTGCAGGCCCATCTGGGTGAAAGAAATTGGTTTCTACCGACTGTGATTTTCTCTCATGGTTTCCTCTCATGCTGGGGGTGGAATAATAATGATGGCTACTGGCCTCTTTCTTTCTTGGACAGGTTCAAACTTTTGGTGTTCTTAGGGTTATACTTTAGCCAGCCTAACTGACTAATTAGTAGCTGAAATTGGTGGCCAGCCATCTCTTCCTCTCCTGTTTTTGGGAAATGGAGCTTTCAATCTTGCCACAGAATAGCTCCTGGGGTGGCTTGTGCTGCCAAAGTAGGATGATCCCCGGCCTCTGCAGCATGGCCAGTTGTTTCCCAGAGAGGCTGGCCCAGCTCCTCTCGGCTATCTCCCTGCCAGCAGTTGGCCTGGGGCTTAAGCTAGAGCTGCAATCTGATCTAGATGGAAAAAGCCAGTCTCTACCAGCACTGATATTTTCAGTCAGCTCTGCTTTCCCTTATGTCAGACGCGGACTTAAGATGGCAGCTACTCTAGCCTCTTTCTGACTTGGACATGTTCAAACTTTAGCTGTTCTTAGGATTACACTTTAACCTGCCAAATTTACTAATCAGTTGCTGCGGTTTCTGCCCCACCATCTCTTCCTCCTCCACTTTTGGGAAGTGGAGCTTCCAATTCTGGGAATACTCATGAGGCTGCTTGTGATCCCAGTGGAGGATGGGCACCCGCCTCCATGGCATGTAGTGTTCTACTTTTGAATCTTTTCTGCAGATGTGCAGTCTCCTCCTTCCATTCTTTCAAGGATATTGTAGGACGCTCTTCCAGTCTCCTGGAGCCCCCAAACAGGTGCTTCAGGTAGCTCTGGGTGATTACTAACTGCCCTGTAGCATAAGATGACTCTATGAGTTCCTTAATCTGCCACCATCTTGCTGGTTGTTCCTTCAGTTAAGGGGTCTTTGATTAGATTACCTATTAAGACTGATTTATGGTTTTTGATGCAGCTACATCAGTGGGCATGATGCAGGTTGAGTCCCTGACCTCTTGCTTTGTCTGATATAAACAGACTCTCACTGAGAATGACACAAGAGGAGACAGGAATTGAAAGTGCTGCCATTTTTAATCCTGCCATATAACAGAAAAATGAAGGCTTAAACATCTGAGGCCCTGGGAAAAGATGAGCCATTTGCCTGGTAGCATACCACTGAGATTGGGAAGAGAGCAGAACAGCCAATTCTGATATATGAGGCCATGAAAGAAACAAGTCCTTTGCCAGAAGAGAAAGAACTGAAGGCTCACTGAAGCATGAAGTCTCAAGAGACTGGCCCCATGGTGCTCAAGAGGAAAGGGTATTCCCTGAGGGGAAAGCAGAGAACAGCCAGAGATCAGTGGCCATCTTACTTCAACATGTGGCAACTGACTTTGGTGAGAAAACACCTCTTATGGTACCTTGAGTTCGGCTTTCTATGGTCTATTACCCCAAATAAACCCCTTTATAAACAGAAACAGATTTCCAGTAGTGTTTATCACCACCCCATTGACAAACTAACACATACATTAAGAAGTACTTTAGGACCATCATCAAAACATGAGAGTGATACATTTAATATAAAACAGGAAAAATTATGATGACACATTAACCTACTCCTGTACCTGATAGTCAGAATAACAATGACATTTAAACATAGGCGAATAAAAGAATCACAGTTATTAAACTCCATATAAGAGGGAAGGATAAATGGAACAAAAATATTTTCCAAAGTGTAATTATATAAAAGCATAAAAGGAAATAAATAATTTAATATGGTATAATAATGTAAAAACAAATGTTAACAAAGCTAGTTTCAAGAAAATCATATAAATCAGAAAGCAAATGGATAAACATAAGGGAGATATAAAAGCAGGTGTCATAAATGTCAGAAATAAACTAGACATAAAAGAAACATAAATCTAGTAAGATTTAGTAAAATACGAGAGTGATTAACCACCCTAAAAAACATAATTATGGAAACAAAATATGAAAAAAGGCAGCTAAGAAGAAAAATCAATTGAAACATAGATTTTAAAAATTAAGAGTAGTTGACAGAACTAAAATGCTAAACTCTAATTTTCAAAATGTTAAAAACTCAAATCATTCAGCTATAAAATGAATATGTGTAAAAACTTTATTTACTATTTCATTAATAGGAGAATCAGTAAGATAATGAGTGATTCAAAGGATTTCTAAGTACCTTATTTTAAAAGGGACAACAAAATAACACTTTGTTTCCTTTTAAATATTTTTGCTTACAATATGCATGTAGAAAAGTACATTTACCATAAGTGTAAATAAATTTTCATGAACTGAAAATATTCCTTTAAATGGGAACAAGATATGGAAGCAGAATGTTTTCATCACTCCCTTATGAAGCCTCCTAGGCAGGATTTGAAATGTATTTGTCTAGGAAGGATCTAAGGAAAATCCTTTTCTCTGATGGCTTTTGAGAATTTTGTATGAGCTGATGAAACATGAAGCTGGATGCAAGAAGAGACAAGACAAAATGAATAAACAATGACTTCAAGGGCAGAACCATGGGAAAGTCTCCACTGAACACATCTCCTCAGGCCAAGCCTTTGGGTGGAGCAGGATATCTACCCCAGGACTGGAGGGGGCAAGCCTTCTGTCCAGATTTTCAGGAAGATTTGAGCTGTCACCTCAATGCAAGAGGGCGTGTTCTTTACACAGTCCTGCCTACCATTTCAATCCTTGCAGATGGTGGAACCTAGGCCCTACTGTTTGAAAAGCAACTCCACTCTCCAGGAGTTTGAAAAGGGCCAGGAGTGGGTGGAGCAGAGCTCTAGTAGGCCCAGAGGACTATGCATAACACCACAGATATCTCTCAGTCCTTGATATCTAATGGAGTTTGCAGACTGGATTTCAAACTTCCTTGGGTAACCCAGTCTCTTTTTCCTTCCAGTTTCTCACCTCTGGAAAGGGAAAGTCTATCCTATGCTTTTCCGGTGATTACATTTCGGAATCAGAAAACTTGTTTTCTAGTTTTCACAGTTTCAATGATTAAAGAGGAATTTTCCTCCAGACTGGACCACATCCCCAACTGACTTTGATGATACTTTGGACTTAGAGATACTGCTGAAATGATATCAATATTTTTTTTATGACCTTTAAGGAAGCATTTGGTGGGCACTCTTCTATTGTTCCACATAGTGATCCTTCAAGTGAGCAACCAAAATTGTAAAGCCAGAATTTGCTGAAATAAAAGTCTTCTGGATATTTTGAAGTGTTAACTGTCTTGAGAAAGTGTTTGAAACCAGGAATTTCCCTCTTCTGGTGGGAAAATGAGAGACTCCTGTGGAAAGTGTGCAGCATGTGTTCTGACTCATTTGAAGTAATATCCCACTTTGATGTCATAATCTACACCTTTACTAGACATTAAATAAGTGTTTCCTAATATGCCCAGTACCATTAATATCTGCATATCACCACACATAATATGTACATTTGCAGATGAATTGCTGATCGTGGAAATGGAAATTATATAATTTACAAAATACCCTCTTTTAGTGGCAAGGTATTTTTTTGGGTAAAGGCAACACAGTTACCATTCTTCATCAATCTGCTTTCAAATTCCAAGAGGACTGCTCCCCTCTCATGTCATCAGAAACAAAGAGTGTAATCCAAGTACAACCAAAATGCAACAACAACAAAATTATTCTATGAGCCAGCAAGCTGTCCTTCATGGCCATCTGATACTGTGAGGCAAACTTCCTTTTGTCACATAGGAAATGATCCAAAGGACCATATGGGACCTGAAGAAGAAAATAAAAATATCATAATTTTACATTTAGTAGGATTCTCCTTATACTCCTTGATGAGGACTTAAGAGAATATCTTAAGATATTAAGAGTTAATGAGATATTTGGTGAAAAGATACCTCAAAGGACATTATATAGTTCTTTCCTCTTTCTGAGGACCCAAAAGATCATAATTTCTCAGTATCCCCACCTTTTAGTAGGGATATGTGACTAATTCCACCCAATGGTATCACATACAGGACAATCCTAATTTGGAATGATTGGAAAGTATAAAAGAACTCCATATGTTCTCCATCTCCCCTGCCGCACACAAAAAGAACATAAGTTTCATTGTGGACACAGATGACATTGGGACTACTTCAGCCTTTCCTTAAGGGGCTTTTGCAGCAGAAGCTCCTCCCACATCTTGTCAACATTGATGATGTGAACTTTGAGAAATCCTCGAATGATATTCCCCTATGCTGTGGGAATTTCCTAGAAAGTACAGGTCAGTGAGTTGTCAACAGTCAATATTTTCATCGGCTCTATTTTGGATTAATTTATGCTAAACATGACTTTGGGGTGAGCCTTAAAGTATCCACTTTACTTTCTTTCCTCCCTTTCACCCCAGCTATTAATCCCACAAACTGTTAATAACTCTGATGGGATATATATGCCCAGCTATAAACTTTCCCTTTAACCTGATACAAGGGAATGACATGGGGACAGATGAGATTTTCTCCCTCCAGAACTCACAACCTTCATACTTGTGGGATTTTGTAGAGCTCCAGCAGTGTTCTAATCTCTCCTGAAAATGCTGATGTGGTGCCTGCAATAATAGCCATAGATTTGCTTTGTCTTTGGCAATTGTAATTAGGGTGAGTCTGACTCCCTCCATAAAGCCAATGCAGGGTGCTCTCCGAGGTCCTGTAGTTACTGGGAAAAGCTTTGTAGAGATCAAAGCCCAGGGACAGGTTTGGAAGAAGAAGGGAGACCTTGTTGATCTCAATGGCAAAGAGAAAAGCCAGAACATATTGATAGCTCTTCCGGAACCACCTAAGTATTATAAGACAGCATTAGGGAAAATGATAAAGTTATGTAGTTCAGAGCAACTCCAAAGCTAAGCTAAATGAAAGGAAATATTTTCAGGCTGAGATTGCCCTCTCAAAATTTCTCTGGCTTAACGTATGGAGCCTGAGGACATGATTCTCAGAAATTTGCAAGCTACTGGCATGTCTCTCTTCCTCTAAGGGGAAACTTCTGTCCAAACCACTGAGAGGTGTGCAGGGCATTGCGAGAGGTGTAAGGAGTCCTTTAGCAGGAAGATACAGCAGTCATCTGGACAGATTTGTTCTTTTAAGTCCTGTAAATGGGAGTTGCATCAATGAATGGACAAGATGGCTAGATGTTCTTTGTTCACTCTGGGTAAGGAGTAAACAAATTATCTCTGTAACTCATTTTGAAAGACTTGGGAGAATCTCAAACTTGATTTTTGTTTTATCTGGAGCTGGAAGCCAGATACAGTCCTTCCTTTTTATCCCTATATGCTGGAATATTTAAAATAACAACTGATCTGCCAGTTCTTAAAGCATTTGAATAAATTACACTCTCATATCATATTCCCGTGAGATATTTCTAAGGTCCTTTCTCATTATTTTCTACACTAATAAATACATCAGTTCTTATAAAGACAGTTTGGTTAAATTATATTATTCGTGAATAACAGCACTTAAGTCAAATTTTGTACCTTATGTTCATGGGCTTCAGCAAATTCTTATTCATGATTACTTTGTTTTCCTTCATGCAGATAATTTTTTTTATTTCTAATTTTATTTTATTCCTTATCTTATCCTTAAGTAGAATAGCTAAAGTTAATTTACTTTATATTTAAAGGAGCTCTAGAATTTTTATATATCCAAATGAAGTAATATTTCATTTTCTCTTTAAGAATCACACTCTCCACTTTTGTTGGAATTGTTTAGGTATTTTTTTTAATTTGTGAATTAGATTAATTTAAACATTTCTAAGATGAATTCTTATTTGGCTGTTTTTCAGTAGTCCTTGTGTGCTTGCAATACTGTGATTTTCAAAGATAATGAGAAATATTTCTTCATATTAAATCTTTAACCATATATTTATGAGGTATATTTAAATAAACAGTTATCAAGGGATAGTGATTAGTTTTAATTAAAAACTGTTACTCCATTGTTCTCAAATATAATTTTCTATAATTTTGCTACTCTTGAAATTATAGTTTTTCTTATGGTGCCTAAATAAATGGTAAAATTTTTGTTATCTCTTAAACAGTAAAAGAAAGATATATAACATTTTATACACAGGAGAGATGTGATTATTTTAAAGCAGGTCCATTACAAAAATTATCCTATTCTGAACTCTTTGTCCTTAATTATATCTATTTAAACTGTCATTAACTTGGAGAGGTAAATTAAAATGTTCTTTATGTTTACATGTTTGCCTTGTTTGTTATTGGTTTCTTGTTTATCCAGATGATCTCTTAATTTTCAATATTTTCATCAAAAATATTGATTTATATCATTATATCAACATTTAAGTTGACTTTTTAATTATGTTTCTCCAAACATTTAAACTTTTCAGATGTTAAGTTCATGATGATGAACAAATTTGGTAGAAAACCTAACAAGATAGTAAACATTGGTGAAATTAGATTTTTAACTTAATTTTCAGCACACCACCTAAAGCCCCAGATATACATTGCTTTACAAGGGTACTTCAATAAACTTTAGAGTACACACAGAGTATAAATGATAAAACCTGTACCAGGAAATAAAATGGAAGTCTCTCCAATCAATCTTCTTGAGTTTAGAATAACTGACATATATTTGGATAAGGAGACAATTTTTGCCCCATTCCACTAGCAAAAATAGAGGTGATCATTCTACAAATCATGTATGCTAATGACATTTACCAAGTTATTAAAAGAAGAAATTATGTGATGAAATAAGATGTACTCCAGAATCCAAAGTCTGAAAGAATAAAAATCTAAAATTGCCTCAGGGTTAATTCTTCCAAATAGTTGTTGGAAATCAGATCAATTATACAAAAATCCCTTCCTGAAAATCAAAGAAGATATATTATTGCCAGCTTTCTTTGCAGCTTGTATTGACCTGATAACAATACTGCTTAAAGATGTTACATGATAAGAATATTAGAGATCAATATATATCAGTAATTTAGATGCAAAAATTCTTAGCACCATTTTAGCAAATCAATCCAACAATGTATAAAAAGGATAATACATTATGATCCAATAGAGTTTATCCCAATTATCCATGATGTCTTAATGTACAAAAATCTATAAATAATTCAACATATTAGTAAAAGAATAAAGAAAAACACATGATAAACTCAATAAATGTTGATGAACAAGTGAGACAATTCAATATGTTTATCAATCAATGGTCAAAGTAAACAAAGAACGGAAGTAACTTCCTTAACTTTTTAAAGACCATCTACAAACTATATTATTGCTTGCAATATATGTCACATGGAATGATTGAATCCTTTCCCAGCGACATAAAAAACAGTGCAAAATATTCATTTTAACTCTTTATTTTTCTCTTTTCCTCTATGTGCTAGCATGTGCAGTATGAAGGGAAAATATTAATGAGAGATAGAAAAGAAAGAAATATGTAATGTTCTCTTTAGTTTCAGGTGACATAATTCTCCATCAAGAAAATCTGGTGTGCCTACAAAATAAAACAATCTTAAGTGAATTTAGCAAGCTTTCAGCATACAAGTGCAACATGTAAAGATAAAATTTCAAATGTATTTCTATATACTAACAATGGAAAATAATTAAACATTAAACATTATAAAAACCCTACAATTTACACTAATATGAACTTATGGTATGCCAAGGTATGAGTTTAACAAAGGATGTGTAAGACTCTTACACTGAAAGCTATGAAGTATTGCTAAGAGAAATGTAAGAAGATCTAAATAAGCTTTGTTCATTTATTTGAAGATACAATATAGGTAAGATGCAAATTCTCCCCAAATTTATAATGAATTCAATAAAATCCTAACTAAAGTCCCAAAAGTCTTTTGTAGTTTGTATACCAGCACAGAGGACCTGGAATAGACAATGCATTGGAAAAGAACACTTTTGGATTTTGATTCTGTTTTTATAGATAGAACAGTCAACATAGTGTTATATTTTCTTGATTAAAGAGAAGTAAATCAGTGGGCTAGAATATTAAATGTAGAAATAGACCCACGGAACTGATTGATAAGAAAGGTGCAAAGGCAAATCAAAAGAGAGAGAATAGTCTTTCACAGCAATGGTGCTGGAACAATTGTCTGTATGCAAAAGAAAAT
>JAKSZT010054099.1:122606-223392 GCA_026826555.1 Tolypeutes matacus | reverse complement strand
GGGCAATTCTAAATATCTAGAATAATTTGAACCAAGAGTCATAGAACAGTGGTAGCATACATCTATTTAACAATAAATCCCTAGGAAAGAGAGAAATTGAACATCAGAGTACACTCGGCATCAGAATCAGAAACATAGATAGCAGCAAAAAATTGCAAACCATAGAAAGGAAAAGGCAGCTACAACTCAGGGAAAAGAACAAATCAAGACTACAGACAAGGCATAGGAATTTAAACAGCTAATCAATGAGGTTCATACATATCTCTTAAATCAAATCATAGAGTTGAAGGACAACATGGCTTTAAAAAATTTAAAAAACATTATGAAGACAATGGATGAGTACAAAGAAAATTTTGAAATCTTGGGTATTAAAATATCAGCCCTGATAGGAATGAAAGACACAATAAGTGAGATTAAAAATAAAATTGAAGCACACAACAAGAGATTTAAAGCCATGGAAGAGAGAAACAGTGTTGTAGAGAAAAGCACAACTGAAATTGAAAAGAAAAAAAGAGAATAAGAAAAGAACAGAAAAAATTGAACAGGGGCTAATGGAACTGAATGAAAATATAAAGTGTACTAACATATGTGTTATGAAAGTTCCAGAAAGAGACAAGAAGAGAAAAAGGGCAGAAAGAGTATTTGAGAAACTAATGGCTGAAAAGTCCCGAACTCTCGTGAAAACATGCTTATATGTGTCCAGGAAGCACAGGATACTACAATTAGAATAAATGTAAGCATACCTAGCCCATGGCATGAAATATTCAGAATGCCAAATGCCAAAGATAAAGAGAAAATTCTGAAAGTAGCAAGGGAATAGTGAAATATCACATACAGGGTACTTGGTGTGGATTTCTCTTCAGAAACCAGGAAGGCACGAAGGCAGTATGATATAATTAAGGTACTGAAAGAGAAAAACTGCAGGCCAAGAATTCTATATTTGCCAAAACTGTCCTTCAAATATGACAATGAGTTTAAAATATTCACACATAAACAGAAACCAAGAGTTTCTAAACAAGAATCCAGCTCTTTAGGAAACACACTAAAGTGAGTTCTGTAGCTAGAAAAGAATTAAGAGAAGAGAGAGTATGGTCTACAATGTGAATTATGGTCCATGCTTAGTGGCAAAGCCCCAGGATGTGTATATCCATTGCAGTTGATGTGCCACACTAATGAAAGGTGTTTATGTGGGAGGTTATGGGAGGTTTGGGGTGGGGAACATGGGAATCCCTGTAATTTTTGTGTAACATTTATGTAATCTAAGCATCTTTTAAAATTTTAAATAAATAAAATAATAATAATAATAATAATAAATAAATAAATAAATAAATAAATAAATTTTTTTTAAAAATGAGAAGAGAGAGAGGCTTGGAGGAGAGTACAGAAGTGAAGACTATCAGAAAAGGTGTATTGGTCTGCAAAGGGCTGCACTTTTAAAATACCAGAAATCTGTTAGCATTTATAAAATTTATTTCAGGTAAAAGCTTACAGTTACAAAGCCATAAACAGTTCAACTTCAGGGTGCTTTCTCATCAAAGTCAGTTACCATGTGTTGAAGCAAGATGGTCACCAATCTCTAGATGGTCTCTACTTTTCCCTCTGTACTTCCTCTTCCTCTTGAGGCTCCATGGGCCCAGCCTTTTGTGGCTTCATACTTAAGTGATCCTGTTGTACTTTTTCTTGGCATAGGATTGTTTCTTTATGGGCCTTCTATATCATTCTCAGCTTTTTGAGTCTTCTTTTACCTATCATATGTTAGTATAAAAAATGGCAGATCTCTCTTTTCCTGTCTGTCTTTGAGATTGTCCTTTTATATCAGGCCTAGCAAGGAGGAAGGGACTGAACATGAGTCAAGCCCACTGACATAGTCAAATCAAAAGCCCTAATCATAACAGGTAATGAATCAAAGATACCTCAGCTGAATTTAATGTACTCAAAGGTTATCACACACCAGAAGAATAGATTGATTTAGAAACATAATCTTTCTCTCTTTGGGAATCATAAAATTATCTCAAACTTCCACAAAGTATAACTGAAAAAGTAAATAGATAGACAAAAGTGAGATATGGCATATGAAATCCAAAGGATAAAATGGCTGAAGTAAGTAATGCCTTTACAGTAATAACATTGAATATTAATGGAATAAACTCTCCAATCAAAAGACATAAGCTAACAGAATGGATAAGAAAACATAAGCCATCCATATGTTGTCTGCAGGAGATTCACCTTAGACCAAAGGATGCAAATACACTGAAAATGAAAGGTTGGAAAAAGATATTTCACACAGATAGTGGGGGTAGCTATATTGGTGTCAGAGAAAACAAAATTTAAGTGCTAAAAGTGATACGCGATTCAAATGGCCATTATATAATAATAAAAGAGACAATTCACAAGGAAGTAGTAAAAGACATAAAAAGCTATGCACCTAACCAGGGTGCCCTCAAACAAATGCAGCAAAATCTGGCAAATCTGAAAGTAGAAACAGACATATCTACAATAATAGTTGGGGTCTTCAGTATGGCAATCACATCAATAGATAAAACAACTAGACAGAAGATCAACAAGATAGAGAATGTGAAAAATAAGATATATGAGCTGCACCTGAAAATATACACAGAACATTGTACCCCAAATCTTTATGTTATACATTCTTCTCAAGTGCTTATGGATTCTTTACCAGGATAGATCATATGTGGACACACAGCACACAAATTTAAGAAGATTGAAATTACTCTAAACACCTTCTATGACCATAATGAAATGAAGCTGGAAATCAATCATAGGCAAGAAAGGGGAAATTTTGCAAATATATGGATACTGAACAACAGACCCCTAAACAATCAGTGGGTCAAATAATTGCAAGAGAATTTAGTAGAAATTTTGAGACAAATTAAAATGAGAACACAGCATAACAAAACTTATGGGATACAGCAAAGGCAGTGCTGGGGGAGGGGGTGGGGAATTTATAGCCCTAGATTCCTACACTGAAAAAGAAGAAAGAGCTAAAATCAAAGTTCTAACTGAACAACCAGAGAAACTAGAAAAAGAACAGTAAATAATTCCAAAGCAAGATGAAAGAAAGACCAAAGACTAGAGCAGAAATAAATGAAATGGAGAAAAACAATGTAGAAAATCAACAAAACCAAAATCTGTTTCATTGAAAAAATAAAAAATAAAAAAATCAACAAAATATTTGCAAGACTAACAAAGAAAAAACCGAGAAGACACAAATTTTAAAAAATCATGAATAAAAGAAAGACATTACATTTCCACCCCAGAGAAACAAAAATTAACTTAAGAGGATATTATGACAGTTAGAGGCTTCCTGATCTTGGAGTGTATTTTAAAACGACAGAAGTTGAAACAGAATAGTATTGGCATAAAAATATGCCAGCTTGGAATCAAACTGAGAGTTCTGAAATAGACCCTCAACTCTTTAATTAACTGAATTTTGATAAGCCTACCAAGTCCACTTTTCTAGAACAGAAGAGTCTCTTAAGCAAATGGTGCCAGGAGACCTGGATACCCATAACTAAAAGAATACAAGAGGACCCCTATCTTACTTCCTATATAAGAATCAACTCAAAATGGCTCAAAGTCCTAAACATAAAAGCCGGTATTATAAAATTCCTAGGAAATAATGTAGGGGAAAATCTACAGGACCTTTGGGTAAGTGGTTTTTTTTGTTTTAACCTTAAACCCAAAGCTTGAGCAACAAAAGGAAAAACAGATAAATTGGGCCTCCTCAAAATTAAATAGGTCTGAATCTCAAAGGCCTATGTGAAGAGGTTAAAAAGGCAGCCTACTCCTTTGCAGAAAATATTGGAAATTACACATCTGACAAGGGACTAATATCCATGATATATAAAGAGATCCTACAAATCAAAAATAAAAAGACAAATGACCTGATTAAAAAATAGACAAAATACATTCCAGATGCTTGATGACTGATGTTCTCTCAGTCATCCTCTTCTGTGTCCTTGGCTGCTTCCTGGTTTCTTGCTATGCTGCTCCCATCCCCTTTAAGCAGTGGGCTGTGGGCCAAGTGTCTGGTGGCTGTGGGGTGCTGGGAGGAGCCAGACACCCAGAGTTACTGGGAATGGAGGACATACTGCTCTGCGGAAAGGAGCACCAGGGGTGCTCCTTCACCTCCAAGGCAGGCGAAGCTGAGGCTGAGGCACCTGCCCACAGGCAGCTTTCCCTTCTTCCTCCTGCTGCTCCTCCTGTGCATCCAGCTTAAGGAGAATCTTTTAGCTGAGAAAGTAGAACAGCTGATGGAATGGATTTTCAGATGCTCAATCTTCCAAATGAATGGTAACAAATTCCAAAAATTTATAAAGGCACCACCTCGAAACCCTTCTGTCATGGCTATTCTCAGTGCTCTTCTGGCTTAGCAACAGTGTTCTGTGTGCAGGCAAGCTAATGAATATCAAATACTGGCTAACTCCTGATGCTATTCCTCTGTTTTTCGTAACAAGTCATCCTCAGTATGGTAGACTATGATGAGTGGACCATACAGCTGTTCATGAACTCTGTTCCTACACTCATGCATTTTCCTCCAAAAGGCAGGCCCCAGAGAGCTGACACTTTTGCCCTTCAAATGTGGCTGAACAACTAGCAAAATGAATTACAGACAGAACAGATATTCATATTCGGGTCTTCAGGCCACCAGATAAGTCTGGTACCATTTCTTTGGCCCAGTTGCTGTCACTCTTTATGGTTTTGCTTTATTTAAGAAGGGACAACTTAGAGTTTATCTGTAGCAAGACTAGACCATGGTGTCCTTGTGTATGGTCTTTGCTATGACTTCTGGCCAGATGTGGAATCATATCTCTGGACCTTTCTGTACACTCAAATAAACACTCACAAAGGACAAATGAGCTACATTCATGGAAGCAGCCAGACTCTATTGATGGCAGAGTCACATATTATTCTCATACTGAATGCTGCTATCACCATGGAAATGATTCTTCTAAATGAAGCTGTGACTTCCAAAGGAGATGCTGGAAGATGAAGAATAATTTGCCTAGTGAGATTAGGACTGGTGTTCTTCTTCAACAGTTTACTGCTTTCACCATTTCATTCCAAGTACCACAGCTGTCATTACAGCTTTTTAATTAAGGGAAGCCAAGTGGGATTTGCAAAAAGCAAATGTTTACCATGAAGATAAACTATCTGACATTATACTGTTTTAAATTCCTGAGTTCATGTTGATTGTGATCGTCTATTTTTGTACAATTTTTTTTACATGTGGTTTTTGCTAGTAAATTTAAGTTATAAAAAATGGATGGTAAAATTTAATAACCTACAAAGGAAACATGAAAGTGTTTTTAAGTGTATTATAGTCAGTGTATGCTACAGGATTGAAATAAACATGAATGTAAATTAAAGAAAAAAATGGGCAAAAACCTGAATAAAGTTTTTTCTAAAGAAGAAACATAAATGGTGAAAAAACATGTGAAAACATACTCAACATCACTGCCTATTAAGGAAATTTAAATCAAAGCTACAATGAGATATCATTTCACACCTAGCCACTCTTAATAAAACAGAAAACTACAAGTGTTGGAGATGATGTGGAGAGATTGGGATGCTTATTCACTGTTGGTGGGAATGTAGAATGGTACAGCCACTGTAAAAGTCTGTTCAGCAGTTCCTAAGGAAGTTAGTTATAGAGCTACCATAAATCACAACAATAATTCTCTTAGGTTTATACCCAGGAGAACTGATAGCAGTGACAGGAACAGACATTTGTACAATGATATTAATAGTGACATCATTTATAGTTGCCACAAGAAAGAAGTAACTCAGGTGTCCATCAACTGATGAATGGGTAAACAAATTGTGGTATAAACACGATGAAATATTATTCAGCTCTAAGAAGAAATGAAGTTGTAAAATATTTGACATAGTGGATAAACTTGGTAGACATTATGATGAGTGACACAAGCTAGTAACAAATGTACAAATATCATATACTTTCATTATGAACTAATGTAATGTGCAAACTTATAGAGTAAGTAGCTAGAATGTAAGTCACCAGAGAATAGAATGTGTTAGAGAATGGAAAGGTGAAGTTTAATCTGTGAAGAATTGGTTAAAAAAAAAAGTTGTTTATAAATAATTGGAAATGATTTGAAAAGGTAAAAGCACATAATAGGATTTGTAATTAGTAGTCCTAACATATGAGTGTGATAGTGTTTTTTGTTTGTTGCTTGGTTTTCTTTTTTATAATAATGAAAATGCTCTAATATTGATTGAAATGTTGAATGCACAAATCGATGATTAAACCAAATGCCAATGATTGTATTGTTTAGATAAATTATATGGTTTATGAAAGAATAATAGGGTGGGTTGAGAACTGATTTCCCAATAGTAAAAGATGAAGCAACTATTCTTTCATCATTGAGTGGATGTGGCACCCCTGTCAAAAGTCAATTGACCATAGACATGAGGGTTTCTTCCTGAATTTCCAATTCAATTCCAATGGTCTGTATGTCTGCCCTTGTACTGGTGTCATGATATCTTAAAAGAACTTTCCAAAATTAGGAAATTACATGGATTTGCACATACATGAAACTCAAAGAAGCCAAAACAGGATAAACATGAATAAAAGTGTACCCCCCCATGTATTTTTCATGCTACTAAATGTGGTAGATAAAAGGAGAGTTCTTTAGAAGACAAAAAGTGAAAGGAAGTACCAATGAGATTGAGTGATGAATTGTCATCAGAAACCATGGAGGCCAAAAGACAATGGATTGACATAATTCACACGCTAAAAGAAAACAACTGCCAGCCAAGAATTTTATAACTGGAAGAATTTCTTTCAAAAATGACATTCTCAGATAAACAAATGCTAAGTGTTTATCAACACCAGACATGCTCTATGAGAAATATGAAAGGGAATTCCTAAGAAAGAAAGGAAAGAGCCCTAGAAGGTGGTTCAATGTGGCATAAAGATATGAACACCTAAAGTAAAGTAACTATTTGTGTATTTATAATCACCTTTATTATTATAATGTGTTGTTTGGTTTATAAGTCTATTTCTTACTTCCTGTATATGGTAAAATGCAAATGCTTGAAAAGTAATGTTAAACCTTTGTCTTGGATATAAAATGTACAAAGATATAAGTGGTAGCAAGTATAAAAGCGATATAAGAAAAGTATTGGGGGAAGCGGCTGTGGCTCAATCAGTAGGGCTCCCGTTTACCATATGGGAGGCCCTGGGTTCGGTTCCCAGGGCCTCCTGGTGAAGGCAAGCCCGCCCGCATGGCGTGGTTAGCTGACCCAGCGAGCACAAGCAGCAAGGGGGGGATAAATGAATAAATAAATAAAATCTTTAAAAAAAAAAAAAAAGAAAAGTATTGGTGCGTGACATTGAAATAACATTGATGTCAAGCTGTATTAGTCAGGGTTCTTTCAGGAAACAGAATCAACAGGAGATATCTGTCAATAATATGAATTTTTTTTTAACATTTTATTTATTTATTCATTTATCCCTCCCTTGCTGCTTGTGCTCTCCGGGCCAGCCAACCACGCCGTGCGGGCGGGACCGTCCCCACCAGGAGGCCCCGGGAACCGAACCCGGGGCCTCCCATATGGTAAACGGGAGCCCCACTGATTGAGCCACAGCCGCCTCCCAATAATATGAAATTTTAAAGGAGTCTCTCATGCCACCGTGGGGATGCACAAGTCCAAGTTCCGCAGTCAGGCTGCAAACCAGGGGGTCCGATGAAAGTCTGATGAAAGGTCGTTGATGAGTTTCTGGGAGAAGTTGCCTGTCCAAGGATGAGCTGGGAAATCCTCTCTGAATGTTGAAATCACTTCCTGTTTTAATCATTCAACTGATTGGATAAAAGCACCACCCATTGATGATGTAATCTCCCTGATTGATGCAGATGTAATCAGCCATCCACACAGTGAACTCACTGGTGATTGAAGTCCATAAATGCTCTTGTATTAAAATTAGCCCAGTGCTTACTGGAACAAACACCTGGACACAATTACCTGGCTGAGTTGACATATTAGCCTAACCATCACAGTCCACCCCTTGTCAACTCGGCAATCATACACATTACTCTAAACCATACTTAGTCTCTAAGTAAAAGCAATAACAGACAAGCATGCATATATATTTCTACATAACAATGTTCAACTCCTCTGCGTACAACCAGGAAAGCATTAATTCCCCACAGAACAGGGTGCAAGTCCTTGGGTAATAGTCACTCTTAAACTTGACATCCTTAAATATTATGATGTGGAATTAATACAACTTTTCATGATAGGGGAAAAGGTTGGTGTATTAGTCAGCCAAAGGGGTGCTAATGTAAAATACCAAAAATGGGTTGGTTCTTATAAAGGGTATTTATTTGATGTAGAAGTCCACAAAGCATTAAGTTTCTTCTCACCAAAGTTCATTGCCACGTGTTGGAGCAAGACAGCTGCCAGCGTTTGCCCAGGGTTCAGGCTTCTGGGGTTCCTCTCTTCCCGGGGCTGCGTTTCTCTCCCGGGCTTAGCTCCTGTTTCCTCCACAAGTTCAGCTGCAGATGATCAGGCAAATGGATTGCTTCTCTTCTCCTGGGGCCTTCTTCCCAATATCAAAATGGCTTCTCAAAAGACTGCTTCAACTTTCCTTTGCCTTGCATTTTATATTCAATTCCCCACTCAACAAGGGGTGGGGCTCAACGCCCTAATCCTAACCTAATCATGCCCAGATTAACAGATCAGTTTACAAGCATGATTCAATTATATTTTTGGAATTCATAATTATATCAAACTGCCACAGTTGGGGAAGAAAACAAAGAAATTTGTTTTCTGTACATATACAATCATACTCATAACGAATCATGGAAGAAGGGTTCATGACCATTACAGTCCTCGTTTCTGTAACTGGTCACATGGTCGAAGTTCATATTTATCACTACCTTCTTTCACTACCCATTCCATGTTCCCATTACCTTCAGCAAGCACTTCAGCTGGCCGTGGTTCTTTGCCTGGTGGGGTGACCCAAACTTTCATTCTCGAAGATTCTGGGCCATTCATTGTTAGTCCTGCTTGAATGGGTTGTTGCAAGTTTCCATTGACTTTAATCACAGGGCATGGCAGGACTAGGAGAAGCCCTAGAGGATCTCCTGCATTCCAGGCAAAATCTTCTTTACCTCCATTATGTAGATGTAGTCCTATTTCCCCTTGATAGGATCAATCACCCCAGCCAGTACAGTAATTCCCTTCTTTGCCTGTTGATTCACAGGTAAGAAGAGCCCAAAGTGGCCAGGTGGTAGTATTAACTTCCAGTTCAATGGAATCACTGTTATGTTCCTAGGTGGCAGCACTCCTCCTCTTGGGACTAAAACCTGTAGACCAGCAGAACTTAAGGTTTCAGGGACAGGAAGCAAAAATTTTCCTAGTGGGTCACTAGGGGTAATAGTGAGTGGTGCCACTCTCATTTCACTCCTTGATTCCTGGACCCATGAATCCTGGCTATGGGAGAAACAGAATCATAGAGAGGACTCTGATTCAGAGCATACACAGCCTCCTAGAGAACATTGCCCCAGCCCTGCAAGGTATTGCCACCTAGTTGGCATTGTAATTGAGTCTTCAAAAGGCCATTCCACTGTTCTATTAATCCAGCTGCTTCAGGGTGATGGGGAACATGGTAAGACCGGTGAATTCCATTGGCATGTGCCCATTCCCACACATCATTTGCTGTGAAATGGGTTCCTTGATCAGAAGCAATGCTGTGTGGAATGCCATGGTGGTAGATAAGACAGTAAGTCCACGGATGGTAGTCTTGAAAGAAGCATTGCGTACCGGAAATGCAAACCCATAGCCAGAGTATGTGTCTATTCCAGTTAAAACAAATCACTGCCCCTTCCATGATGGAAGTGGCCCAATGTAGTCCACCTGCCACCAGGTAGCAGGCTGGTCACCTCGAGGAATGGAGCCATATCTGGGGCTAAGTGTGGGTCTCTGCTGCTGGTAGATTGGGCATTCAGCAGTGGCTGTAGCCAAGTCAGCTTTGGTGAGGGGAAGTCATGTTGCTGAGCCCATGCATAACCTCCATCCCTACTTCCATGGCCACTTTGTTCATGAGCCCATTGGGCAATGAGAGGAGTAGCTGGGGAAAGAGGCTGAGCATTAGCACAGAGTAGGTCATCTTATCTACTTGATTATTAAACTCTTCCTCTGCTGAAGTCACCCTCTGGTGAGCATTCACATGAGACACAAATATGTTCATGTTTTTTGCCCACTCAAAAGATCTATCCACATAGCTCTTCCCCAGACCTCCTTGTCACCAATTTTCCAATCATGTTCCTTACAAGTCCCTGGCCATCCAGCCAAACCATTGGCAACAGCCCATGAATCAGTGTACAAACGCACCTCTGGCCATTTCTTCCTCCAAGCAAAATGAACAACTAGATGCACTGCTTGAAGTTCTGCCCACTGGAAGAATTTGCCCTCACTGCTATCCTTCAAGGATGTCCCAGAAAAGGGCTTCAGTGCTGCAGCTGTCCACTTTCAGGTGGTACCTGCATATGGTGCAGAACCATCTGTAAACCAGGCCCGAGTTTTCTCATCTTCAGTCAACTGATTGTATGGTACTCCCCAAGAGGCCAAAGCTGTGGGCTGGGAAAGAGAAGGTAACATGGCAGGGGTGGTGACCATGGGCATTTGGGCCACTTCTTCATGTAACTTACTTGTGCCTTCAGGACCTGATCGAGCCCTATCTCGTATTTACCACTTCCACTTTATTATGGAGTGCTACTGTGCACGCCCAACTTTATGGTTTGGTGGGTCAGACAATACCCAGCTCATGATAGGCAACTCAGGTCTCATGGTAACTTGATGGCCCATGGTTAAGTGTTCAGTCTCTACTAAGGCCCAGTAGGAAGCCAAAAGCTACTTCTCAAAAGGGGAGTAGTTATCTGCAGAAGATGGCAAGGTTTTGCTCCAAAATCCTAAGGGTCTGCGTTGTGATTCCCCTATAGTGGCCTGCCAAAGGCTCCAGACAGCATCTCTATTTGCCACTGAAACTTCCAGCACCATTGGATCTGCTAGATCATAAGGTCCAAGTGGTAGTGCAACTTGCACAGCAGCCTGGACCTGTCGCAGGGCTTCCTCTTGTTCCAGTCCCCAATCAAAACTAGCAGCTTTTCTGGTCACTTGGTAAATGGGCCGCAGTAACACACCCAAATGAGAAATGTGTTGTCTCCAAAATCCAAAGAGGCCAACTAAGTGTTGTGCCTCCTTTTTGGTCATGGGAGGGGCCAGGTGAAATGGCTTATCCTTTACTTTCAAAGGGATATCTCAACAGGCCCCACACCACTGGACACCTAGAAATTTCACTGAGGTGGAAGGACCCTGTATTTTTGTTGGATTTATCTCCCATCCTCTCTCATGCAAATGCCTTACCAATAAATCTAGTCTTTGCTACTTCTTGCTCAGTAGGTCCTATCAACATGATATCATCAATATATTGGACCAGTGTGATGTCTCATGGGAGGGAGAGACGATCAAGGTCCCTGCGGACAATATTATGACATAGGGCTGGAGAGTTGATATACCCCTGAGGTAGGACAGTGAAAGTATACTGCTGGCCTTGCCAGCTGAAAACAAACTGTTTATGGTGGTCCTTACTAATGGCAATTGAGAAAAAAGCATTTGCCAGATCAACAGCTGCATACCAGGTACCAAGGGAAGTGTTGATTTGCTCAAACAATGATACCACATCTGGGACAGCTGCTGCAATTGGAGTCACCACCTGGTTAAGTTTACGATAATCTACTGTCATCCTCCAAGATCCATCTGTTTTCTGCACAGGCCAAATAGGAGAGTTGAATGGGGATATGGTGGGAATCACCACCCCTGCATCCTTCAAATCTTTGATGGTGGCACTAATCTCTGCAATACCTCCAGGAATCTGGTGTTGCCTTTGATTTACTATTTTGCTAGAAAGGGGCAGTTCTAGAGGCCTCCACTTGGCCTTTCCAACCATAATAGCCCTCACTCCATGAGTCAGGGATCCAATATGGGGATTCTGGAACTGGAGAAATAACCACAGAGTGGGTCCGGGGACCCACTGGACCCACTGTGAGACGGACCTGAGCTAAAACCCCATCAATCACCTGAGGTCCATAAGCCCCTACTCTGACTGGTGGACCCCAGTGACGTTTTCGGTCTCCTGGAATTAATGTGACTTCTGAGCCAGTGTCTAATAATCTCCAAAATGTTTGATCATTTCCTTTTCCACAATGCACAGTTACTTTGGCAAAAGGCCATAGGTCTTCCTGAGGAAAGGTGGGAGGAAGATTAACTGTTTAAATTTTTGGCAGTTTAACTGGATCCTTCCCCAAGGGGACCTGGCCTTCTCCTCATTCAAAGGGCTCTGGGTCTGTAAACTGTCTCAAGTCTTGGAACTGATTAAGGGGCCATGATTCTCTGCATCTGTAATTAGAGTTAGTATTTTGTTCACTTGACCTAGAACACTTCTGCTTATACACATCCAGAAGAAATTTAGTAGACTGCCCATCTATTTCACTTCTGGGTACCCCATGATCTATTAGCCAATGCCATAACTCCATGTGTCTCAGACTATTCTGTGTGCTGTTTTGAATCTGTCTTTCATTGTGGTAGCCACACCTTCCTTGCCTTTGGTGATTAACTGCTGATACTTGACTTTTACAAGGCTTTGATTTGATCATCCCCATAATATTTAAGAATTCCAATTCCATTACAGCCCCTCTTACAGTAATATCTGGACTGCAGAGAAGAGCAACCACAGAGCTCTTCAGAGAAGATGGAGTTAGTTTTACAAATTTATTCCTAACAATCCTGGTTAAAGGTGTGTCCTCTGAACATTTTTGGGTGGGTGGGCAGGTCTCAAATGGTAAATCCATTCTAGCATTCCAATCTCTCTAAGCCTTTGAATCCCCTCATCTACAGTATACCACCACAAATCAGGTATCTCAACATCAGACATGCTAGGCCATCGTTTGGTCCATGCTTCAGTCAGCCACCCAAACAAACTATTATAGCCCTTTCTAACCCCTCGAGCTACAGCGTTGAATCCAGAATTTCTGCTTAGTGGTCCCATATCAATAAATTCAGCCTGATCCAACTTTATATTCCTTCCACCATTATCCCATACACTTAGTATCAATTCCCACACATATTCCCCTGATTTCTGTCTATATAAGTTGGAAAACTCATGCAGTTCTTTCAGAGTATAGCCTACCTCCTCATGGGTTACAGTTTGTATATCACCTTTGGGGGCTTGTTTGGTATTTTAATCTAGTAACGGGTCTCAAAGACAAGAGGGGTAGGGGGTCTGGGTAAGGAGAAGGATTAGAGATGTCTTGCAGGCTACTGACCTGAGGGCATTCATTTGCATTTTCTTCTGGTGAGACAGGATTAATCTCTTCAGGAAGGGGTTGGAAGACAGATTCCTCAGGGCAGACTGGAAGGTGGACATGCATGCTGGAGATTGGTTGGTACCTGCCTCATGGCTGGGAGGAGGTACAGACTCTCTGGGGCAAGGTGGAGGCTGGATGATACAAGGTTGAGAAGGTGTGGTCTCCACAGGGCAGGCCATCACAGGTTTATCTGGTAAAGTCTCAGCAGAATTTAGGGTTCCAATGTCCCCACCAATATTATCATCATCCCATATGTCTCCAACCCAATCCTCGGGGTTCCACTCCTTTCCAATCAATGCCTTCACTTTAATTGCAGAAACCCTGCAAGGTTGAGATTTTAGTTTCCTCTGTAATTCTGCTACTTGTACAATGACAGACTGGGTTTGATTCTCAGATATCTCAAGTCTGTGGCTACAGGAGAGATTTTCTTTCAAGGCACACGTAGAAACTTTCATATCACTCATGCAGCATTTAAGTTTCAAATTTGAAGACTTTAGCTCATCCCTTTCTTTTGTAACTGTATCCAGAGTATCTAGGAGGAGCGAGCCAACATCATTATATTTTTTTACTCTACAAAATTCTGTTAAAGTGTTGAAACACTCTCACCCAGGTCCTTGATTCTTATAAGCATGGAAGTAGGGGAATCCAATGATGCTATTTTGCGTTCTCTACTGCCAGCTCACGCCATGGACTGCTAGCAATCTCATTATTGGAAAGGGAGTCATTAGTACCCGTGAGTCCAATTAGAGTGGAGAGCCACCTCAGACATCCCATGTTTAAGACTCTGTTCCTCAAGAACCACTCCTGGTACCAGCTGTATTAGTCAGGGTTCTCTCGGGAAATAGAATCAGCAGGAGATATCTGTCATTAATATGAAATTTTAAAAGAGTCTCTCAGGCGACCGTGGGGATGCACAAGTCCAGGTTCTGCAGGCAGGCTGCAAACCAGTGGCTCTGATGAAAGCCCGATGAAATGTCGTTGATGAATTTCTGGGAGAAGTTGCCTGTCCAAGGACGAGCTGGGAAATTCTCTCTGAATTTTGAAATCACTTCCACTTTTAAGTCATTCAACTGATTGGATAAAAGCACCACCCATTGATGATGTAATCTCCCTGACTGATGCAGATGTAATCAGTCATCCATGCAGTAAACTCACTGGTGATTGAAGTCCATAAATGCTCTTGTATTACAATTAGCCCAGTGCTTGCTGGAACAAACACCTGGACACAACTAACTGGCTGAGTTGACACATTAGTCTAACCATCACACTCAGGTATATCTGTATGCTTTAATTCATGATTTTCTTTAAATGGCTAATTAAAAATGCACTTACATAGCTGTGATAAGTCCAGTATCATTAGCATACTTAATTATTTCTGTCCAAACTTATAAATTGTTACTCAAGAGAATCTGAAGTTTTCTACTTCAGGTTCTATCACAATTGGTCAGTTTTTAAAATGGTACCTGATAATATATATGTGATATATAGGCTATATTCCAAATATAATGATACAGAAATTACCAAGAAACTGAACTAGTACAAACACTATTAAATATTATTTGAACTAAGTTGTAAAGGATAGCTAAGAAATTCAGAGGCAACAGTGTTTTATCATAGGATTCTTGGAAAACAATCCTCATAAGCAAAATAGTCCTACAAATATGAATGAATTTGCAGAGATATCCAGTGAAGTTTTTACTATGAACAATTTCTTATATTTATTTACAGGATATTAAGCAGTAGATATGCTCTATATAGTCTTTAAATATGCTCTTGTATTTCATGTGTTTAACAATTGATGAAGAATAGGCATCCCACATTTTTCCCATATTTAAATATTATGAAGAAAACATTTTCTAAGTATTCCTGGGGGTAATAAGGAGCAGGGATAAACATGGACTCTTTCTCTACAACTTATGCTGCAGGCTATCAGGATCACCCTGAAATAGAAAATGTATGGTTTATTTAGCCTAGGGAAACTTGAGAATTTTACAGACTAAGTGGAAAGATGCAATCTGAAGAGATAGAGGATATGAATGAGACTTTTAAGGACCAGTAAGCATGTGTGGTGTGATAAAGGAATTTAAAAGATCATTTGGAATTTAGGTTATGTCCAATAACTATCCCTTAGGAAAATAATATCAAATTAATTACTGAGTATTGTTTTTGCTATTTAATAAAATCTTTGCTAAAGAAACTTATCTTCCTCATATAATTGAGGAAGGAAGATATATGCATAATTGAAAGACAATTTACATAAATATTTTGTAAAAATCCCATAAATTCATATGAATATAATCAATGAGAGTAAATCAGCACCATTGAAATTATTACCCACATAATAATTGTATGTTACTTAATAATAGCACATGAATAAATATAAAAATAAAATGTATAACTATAAGTAATATCAATATATAAAATTATTTATTATATATTAATTTATATTTCTAACATTTTATAGTTATTTGCCTCCATATAGTTTTTCCCAATATAAAATTAAATAATTCTCATCTGATATCCCTCAAGATAATTAGAATTAAAATTCAAAGTATAATTAAGACTGGAATAGGCTTTCTTTATGATTTGTTCTGCTTCAAGACACCCTCAAGTAAAATAATTTTGATTACCATAATTATTTAGAATAAGCTGATTTCTGCAAAATCTAGAAAAGCATGAGACAGTCTATTAAGAAAGAAAATTAGCTCTCCATAAAATATCAGAATTCATGCCTGATTGAAGAAAGGAAGCATTTAGGAAGAATAATATCAGGTGGGGTGTTTTTCTGAGATACTGGGTGCAGTTGAGAAGGTAAACTAAAGAGACAGTGTATATACCATTGTACTGGTATAAACTGCAAAGGAAAACTGGAATAAATTAGATCTCAAGAGATCCTATTTTGGGGTAGCATGGCTGCAAAGCATGACAGAATGTGCTGAAAGGATGAAAGGCTCAAAGGAAGCCAGAAAGAATGATGACGTATAATCCATCTGGTGTCTTTTGGATTAAATCCATTCTGAGAAGAATCTCAGAACCATTCATTACCTGTGTTACAGAAACCAATTTTTAGTCGACTGGCCAAAGACTCAGCGATATCAGCAATCATCCTAATTACCTGGTACATGAAGAGAACAGCTGTTCACTGCTCAAACAAAAGGGCTGCTGCAGAGGCTTTCTTACACAGTGTTTATCTGGAATTAAAACTTGTTAATGAATAAAATGGGAAAATCTGTCTCCTGGCAGAGCTTGATAGAGAGTTTAATAAAATACTTTAAATATGACTCACAACTGAAAGGCCTTGATTTCATTTTAAATAATTTGAGATCTTAGATTATCTGTTCCTATAAATATTGAAATTAACATACAACAGCAGAGTTAGAAAAGAAAGTGAAAAGGGAAATATGTGAATTCATTGATTTCAAAATACTGACTTTTGTTCATTTCTCTAAGCCAAATTTCTCAGGATAAGATATATATGGATACCAATGGTGGAATTTTATTTGGTTAATGACGTAGATTAACTCCAATTTATTTTAGTATATTCTTATTTTATATATTGAATGCATGGAAATGGCAACATATTATGAGAAATGGACAATCTCACTCTACTCACTGAATTCCTCCTCATGGATATCTCAACCTCATGAGAGCTTCAAATCCCACAAGGTCTGCTGTTCTTAGTAATTTATATGGGAGCCTTGACTGGGAATCTTCTAACTGTTACTGTCATTGTGACAGACCCAAAATTGCACTCTTCAATGTACTTCTTTCTAGGCAATTTATCCCTCATAGACCTTTGCTGCATTTTGGTTATTGTTCCCAAAATAATTGTGAATTCTCTGACAGGAAGTAAATTGATTTCTCTCCCCTCATGTGCTGCCCAGATTTTCCTGTTCATATTCTTTGGATCGACAGAGATGGTCTTACTTGTGGTGATATCCTATGACCTCAATGTTGCCATTTGCCACCCTCTGCACTATGGGCTCACCATCACCCCACGTCTGTGCACACAGGCAGCTGGTGGCTCCTGGGCAAGTGGGTTCATCCATTCTGCTATTCACACAGGTGGCATGATCAGGCTTCCCTTCACAGGGTCCAATGTGATCCATCATTATTTCTGTGATGTGCCTCAAATCTTGAGGATCTTCTCTTCAGATGCTCAGTTTTTTGAGTTTATAGCCTTAGTTCTAAGTGCTAGTATCCTATTACTATGCTCTGCTTTTTGCTTAAGTCCTATATTAATGTATTTTCAATGGTGCTTAGGATACATTTTGCGGAAGCCCATAAGAAAGCCCTAGCTACCTGTACCCATCAGTTGGCAATTCTTATTTTCTTTTTAGTTCCTGGGTTAATTGCTGCCTTTGGTCTTGTTGAAAATAAGGCATCTTTCAATAATCTTCTCATGGCCATCTTCTACAGCATGCTGCCCCTGTTTATAAACCCAATCTTAATAGCCTGCAGAACAGAGAGATTAAAACTGCTCTATGCAGAATGTTCCACAGATATTTTGAACATCCAAGCAGGATTATCTGGATTAAAAATTTCTGAAAAATAATGGAATGAATTTTAACTCATATTTGATATGTGTTCTTAAACATGAATATATCTCAATTAAATACCCAGATTTTTCTGTATAACCTTTTGCTTTTTACATACATAATAGTGAGCTATGCACCCATGTCTTAATTTTTCAAATCTAGGCATTTGTGTAATTCACACATTTTTCAGGAAAATATTTTCCGTATTTTAAAATTATTTTGAAAGATGTTAGGATGGTTGTTAGCTAAAAACAGAGAATGATATCATATGGAGAGGACAATGGATGAATATCTTACTAGGTGCCCATGTATTTGAGAGAGCTTCAAGGTACAGGATCCTGATGCCCTGGAAGAGTATATTGATTGTTTTGATTTAGATGATTCAATTCTAATTGTTCTCATTGTATTCACCTTCCTACAAATGTTTGTACCAAGTAATAAAGTTATAGAATTGAGACTCAACTGCAGGATTAACAACACAAAATAGAACCAACGCTGAGATCCCCATTAAAGTAGCTGCCTTCATTGGAATTTGGACTATTAAAACCTAGGTCGCAACAAAGCATGTACTTTGTAATCTTTTCTCCCTGCCTATAATTTGGCTATTTATCATATATAATACTTTGTTATTTGCTGTATTATAGATTTTAAAATAATAATTGCATTCATTTAGGATAATAAAATTTGATTTCATGCCCACTTCAAGGCCAAATACTTTGTATTTTTACCAAAATAGTACTCTTAATATATCTACTATATTTACATATTTATATCTTTATTTATCTATCTAACACTATATCACCTGTCTCTATTTTATCTTGTAGTGTTTGTGTTTCTCTCTGTATGTGTGGTTATATTTTAGTAATAGATGCATTTTTTTCTAGCTTATGGTAATACTATACTAATAACCAAGTATAATAATAAATAAAACAGTTTAGCTACAAAATATCCTAAAGAGGAGGAACAAAAAATATATATGTGATCCTAGGTGGAAGATGTAGACAGAGATGACTCAAAACATGAATTTAGAATCATGGAAAAATCAATCAGAGGTCAGCTCCTCATATCTGCATGTGGCATCAGGCAATCATGCATGCACTCACAATCCAAGAGCACCAGAAACTTTCCTAAAGGAAGTAGAAATAAAAATAGAATATTGAGGGTTATTTTGAGTGGGTATTTAAGATTCTTTCTCACTTAGAATTTTTTGGAACTTTCAGATGCTCTCTCAACACTTTCTTTCAAGGCATTTTTGCCATTTTACAGATTACAGTGTAATATTTCTCTAGTTATGATGTTCTTCTAAAACCCCAAATCATGGGAAACCCATAAGCAAAACATTGTCCTTTTCTATACAAGGAAAGACCATTTAGGGTCAATACATTAATGATATATGCACAAATATAAACACATCTACACTGTCACACAAAACAATGAAAGAATAATTTTCATGGAAATGAGGCTATTAATAGTACCTTAAGTCAATATGCATGAAGAATATATAAATGAAGGAAAAGAAGGAAGAAGAGGTGCAACACAAAGGTGTAATTTAAAAATTTTCTCAGAGTTTATAAACATCTTTGAAAAAATTCAAATGCAGGAGAAGAAATTATTGTAGAGATGATTTTCAGAACTAAAGGCACAAAAGGTTACTATTTAGAAAACAAAATATAATATAGAACTGACAAACCTGAATTAGGATTGCCAATATCTGGTATGAATGAGAAAACATGAAGTGGGGATCATTAAAAATGAGTATGAGCTTTATATTTGTAAGAAAAATTTTTATTTTTCACTTAAATTGGAAAACAAAAATCTAAAAATACATTCTTAATCAGGTGAATATTAATCGAATATGTGGAAGAAAAATCATAAATGTCAGGTATTGCATTCCTGAATTCCTACTGGCCTTGTCTTAGGACACTACATAAATGAAGCAACTATGAGATATCTACATCAAAAGACAATTGAAGTGAGGAACTAGCATGAGATACAAACAGAAATCATGTCATTCAACAGACTGTGGCATTTGAGATTATTTTATGAATCACAAAATGAAAGACTGTGTTTTTAAACTGGTCTATTCCTGTGGGTGTGATAACATTTGATTACACTAAATTCAGTTGAGAGACCTTTGATTAGATTACTTGATAAGATCACTTTAGGGCTTTTGATTGGACTATGCCTGTGAGGCATGACTCAGGCTGAGACTCCACCCTCTTGCTGGGTCTGATATAAATGGATACACAGAAAGAGACAGGCAGAGGGTAAAGGAAGCCACCATATTTGATCCTGGCATGTGAGAAAGAGCTATAAGATCACTTAAGCACAAAGCCCCAAGAGGCAGTACTCAGGAAACAGCTCAAGAGGAGACAAGTCTTGCTGTATGCCTGATATCTTACAGCTGAAATCACAAAGAAAGTGAACAGTCAAGAATGATATAGAAGGCCTGGAATGAAACAAGCCCTATGCCTGGTTGCCCTCAGCTGAACTCAGACCTCAGCAGAGATCAGTGGCCATCTTGCTTCAACACATGGCAGCTAGTTGGTGAAAAAGCATCTCTGATGGTGCTTCAGTGTGGACCTTTCATGGCCTTGGAACTGTAAGCTTTTACCCTATATTAGTCTGCCAAAGGGGTGCTGATACAAAGTACCAGAAATCTGTTGGCTTTTATAAAGGATATTTATTTGGGGTAAAAGTTTACAGTTACAAGGCCCTAAAGAGTTCAACTCAAGGTACCATAAGATATACTTTCTCTCCTAAAGTCATTTCCCACATGTTGAAGCCCCGATATCTGTGAGGGTTCAGACTTCTTCTTTCCTCTTAAGGTGCCATGGCCCCAAATTCTTTTGACCACAGCTGTAGGTTTGAGGGCACTTTTCTTTCCAGGCTCAGCTGTTGTGTTCTCCACACAAAGTCAGCTGTAAACTATCAGGTGAGTGGCTTATCTCTCTTCCCCAGACTGCAGGATCAAAGCTGACAAGTTCTCTCCTCTTGATGTCTATGGAGACATTCCTCTGTGTGTCTTCTTGATTCAGTGTCCGTTTATGTAGTCCACAAAGGGGGCGGAGACTCAAACTGAGTCACCCTAATGACATGGTCAAATCAAAGCCCTAATCTTAACATAATTTAATCAAAGGCATCTCAGCTGAATCCCATACAATCAAAGGGTATCAAATCCAGAGGAAGAGACCAGTTTAGAAATATAATTTCACTTTTTGAAATTCATAAATAATTCCAAACTATTACATGCCCCCAATAAATTCCCTTTATAAAAGCCAACCCATTCTGCTACTTTGCATCGGCAACACTTTGGCAAACTAACACACCATCCAACCACATTGTTCTAACTACAGTTGCATATGAAGCTGTGGTTAGATGGCTGCTGGAAAAATAGAAATGATCGAATAGGATATTGCAAGACGTTAGGTATTTTAAAAATAAATTAATGTGTATGTAAAAGTTCTACAAGAATTTCAGAGTTATGTAAAACACAAATACATGATATATATATTTATATATATCATTACCAAGTTGTATTTATCTACAAACACATGTGGTTCAACATTAGTAAAATGAAAATAGTAATTCATGACAAGAGAGTTTAAGGGATAAACTTCATAGGGTCATGTCTTGTTTTCAGAAATGAATTCTGTTGCTAAAATACTAATTCCTGATAAAATCTATTAGAGAATATTTGGAAAGTAATAGCCTGACTGTGAAAAAAAGTAACTATTAAAAGGAAATTTTCTTAGATCAAGAATCATATAACTTAAAATATGTATGATAGAAGCATCTCTTCATAGGGAACCAGACAAATAAGACCACTCACACCAACTTCTTTAGGAAGCAATGTGAAATAAGAACAGGGAAATAAAACATATATGAATAGAAATGAAGAAATAATACTTTCATGAGCAACACATAATTTTGATCGAGAAAATTAAAAAAAAAACACACACTGTGCAAATATAGTAAGAATTTTATTTGAATCATATTTGAGAAGGCAATTGAATTCTACATGCCAATAAAGAAATATGAAATACATATAGAAAAGAAACAAAACATAGAAAATAAATTTTTAAAAAATCCACAATACAGTGAAATATAAAGTAACAGATTTGCGAGATCTTGTGGAAAAAATTAATGTTTCATTGAGGGCTCTTAAGTAATGGAATTAATGGAGAGATAGACCATATACATGGATTAGAAGGCTCAATATTATAACAGCGTCAATTATATTCATAGGTTGAATGACACCTCAAGAAATATTCCTACAAATTTTCTACTGTAGAAATGGACAAGTTGGCCATAAATACACATGAAATTCAAATAGAATAAACACTCTTAAGGAATAAAAATTTAAAAGGATTTCCTAAACAGATATCGAGTATTTCTATAAAATAATAGTAAGTAAACATTGTGGCAAAAAGTAAAAAAATGATAAGTACAGATGGAACAGATTATATGATATGGATATGAACACTCAGATGATAGATGCAGTAAGGAATTGCAGTGGGAAGAACATTTCTCTTACTCAACATACTCAAAACCAACTCTAAGTCGATTAAATAAAGAAATGATGAAATCACTATAAAAATAATTTTGAAAATACCTTTAGAAGTTTGAAGGAATGTTTTAGAAGGAGGAGGAGGATAAGAGGAAGCAGGAGGAGAGGATGAGGAAGAAGAGTAGATGGAAGAGGAAGAAAAGATAGAAAAATATGTACCATGGAAAAATATTTCTGAATTTGATTGAAATAAATGGATTTTTTTTTCAAGAACCAACAAAAGGTCACAGAATTAGACATAAAGCACTTAAAAACACATGCAACTTTTCAGGCTTTTATAGGAATTTTTAAGAAAAGGAAGCACAGATATCTTGTTTTACACATGACATTATATTATGCATCATTGATATGAGTAAAATAAACAGTGTATACACCTAGTACTAATACATATTCAGCAGTTTGGAAAAAATATATCTGGATTCACCAATTGCTGGTGATGTAGAACAAAGATCTGTGGAAATATTATTTGTGTGTGTGCATAAATTGCTGCAGCTTCTCAGGAAAACCATTTGATATTTTATTAGCAAACTAAGACTAGTTTACAGTATGAAGAAAAACTGTGCTGAGAGTAACAAAGATTTCCTATTTATGACACATGTCCATTTTGTGTTGGCTATGATTTTGATCCAAAGTCAGTGCCCACATTCTCTGCCCAGGATATTGGAGCGGCCTGCATATGGGATGTTACTTTTTCTCACAGCAGAATGGTAAGATGTTATGAAGAAGTTCTCATATGTTGGCTCTCATCTCACAATTAGAGAGAGAAAGATGATAAACGCTAGTAGCCCTTGGAGTTTACATTTAGACTATTTTTATAGTTACTAAATTAATTCTAAATGTGATTTGGAATATATTAGTTTCTACCATATACAATGAACAATAAATAAAGTACCGTGATGACTAATGAAAAAATTTAGTGTTAAAGTTTCTTCAACAAAGTAATCTAATACTCATTAATATTTATTCATTTCCATGAAGTTACTCTTAAAAACTTGAATTGAAATTGGGCATGACTCCTGAATATTATTGGTTCTAATTACATCAATATTGATTACCTAAAAGGTGCAAATTTCCATCATAAAAAACAATCATATAAACATCTATCACTTATAGTCACTTTCTTAGTTGAAAACCAACTTTAAGGCAAAGATATCACTTGATGTTTATTCTTCCTAAAACCATAAACCTATCTATTAATATAATACTATCCAATATTTAATGAATATATTCTATCCTTCCAATAATCAGTTCCCTACAGCATTGTCTATTCTTTTTTATTTTTATAAAATATAATATCCAATTTCAAAAAATCCATACCAAAGTTTCAACCATTTCCATGTGCTTTCCTTGAATGATATCAAGTCAAGAACAAAATATATATTTTTCAAATATTGATTATAATTTCCCCAAATGTAAGTGACATTAAATTCATTTGCATATATGTAGTATGAGTTCAGAAATAAACAAAGAAATCAATGCAACAGAATAAAGTACACAGCTACAGAAAAGTTCATTTAGGAACACAATATAGGAGAAAGGTATTGAATGGTAGTCTATGTACTTTCAGTTAATGGTGATTGGGCAGCTGCATATTCATTGACAATAAAAGAAATTTCACTCCTGCCTTTCACTCTGCACAAATGATGTAGTATAAAGACAACATGTGAAAGTCAAAACTATAATGGCTTAGGTACTAACATTGGATAATATCTTCAGGATACCAGCCTAGGTAAGTATCTATCATATAAGAAGTAAAACACAAACTACAATGGAAAATATTGATTACATTTGAACTGAGAATGTCTGTTCCTCCAAGGATTTAGAAAAGCTCAAAATTTTATGTAACAAACTAGGGAAATGTACATGTCATTAAAAAAATCAGACACTAATATCCCGGAAGAGAACTCAAGATTTACTTTAAAGTATATTAAAACTTAAAAACACATATACATACTCAAACTAATCATGAATTCTAATGAATCCCCTATATTTTTTATGTAATCTAAAGCTTCTTTAAAAATAAAAAATAAAATAAAAAACTAAAAATAAGAAATAGAAAATATGAACAAAAGTATAACAAGAAAAAAGTTTGAGTCATAAGTCAAAATGATGAATACAGACCAGGTTATGGAGACATCAATATAAAAGGCAGATTAGGGTTCTTCAAAAGTCTTTCTCCCACAGAAACACTAGAAGTATGAACAAAACCTGTTATAATCAACTTTAATGAAAATCACAAAAATACTCAAATATTTAAATCAAACAAGCAAAAAATCAAACAAAAATGGTCACTAACAGTTGCCCAGAGAGGCTGAGGGTGCACTCTCTCTCCTCCTGCCCTGTCAGGGTGGGGATGGAATCAGAGATGTGTCCAACAGTCTAGTGCCTGCAGGCTGAAAGCTGCTGCAGTTGCCTGGAGAGGCTGAGGGTCACTGTCCCTTCTCCCTTGTCAAGGGCAGGTATGGAACTACAGGAGAACCTACTTAAAGGAGATGCTTTGGATACATATAGAACAGGAAGATGCCCAAGTCATCTAGGAGGGTAGTGGAAAGATAAAAAAGCCAAAGGAAAACCATGAGTTGCTCACTCTGTGACTGGAAAGAGCACATATACCCCACCCTCAGGACAAATAGCCTAGGTGGAGCCCCTGGCTCGCAGCTCCAAATGGAGTGTGAGGGAGCATTACCTGGGGGGAGGAGGGGTCTGGGAGGATGGAGAGTGATTTCTTTGTGGTGAATTTGGCCAGCTGAGCCCACTTGGAATCTCAGAAGGGACCCATATCCAGTAGGGAGAGGGGAGGAGGATCTCCTCAGGCAGGCTGTCATGTCTAGCCTCCCAGGTAAAGAAGGGAATTAGATTAGAGAGGGGGTGGGGACAGACAGGCATCTATTCATCAGGGATCTGGAAAACTACTAGGAATCTAACCTACCTGAGGGAAAGGGAGCAGATAGCTTTATGAAAGCTTAACTAACCTAAGGAGACAGTTTAGCTTAGTGGAGAAATTCCCAACTAACATATACGAGTCCTTGGTTTGATTCCAGGATCTTCTTAGAGAAGTTATCCACCTGGTTATCAGACATCCAGTTGATACTACAGGACAGGAAATATATAGATATGGTTTTTGCATTAGCTTTTCTTGGATCTCTTATTTTAAAAAAAAAAAGTTTCCTTTTTTTTTTTAAATTTCCTTATATTACTTACTAAAACCTGGTTGAAAACCTGCAGAGAGAAGGTTGCAGGTGAATGGCTGATGAACACCGGCAGCCAGAGATGCTCCTTAGGGGCCTAAGAGGGAAGGCTGCTTTTCTTTTTCTCGCTCTCTCTTTTTTTATTAGTTGCTGCTGTTTTGTTTCTTATTTCTTGTCTTTCTCCTTTCTTTGTTTCTCTTTTCCTTCTTTTACCATTTTCTACCTATGATATTTCTTTTCTTTCCTTCATTTTTCTATCTTCTCTTTTCTGTTCTTCTTTGATTCCACCTCTTTTTGTTTGGTCCTCAATTTTTCCAGTCTCTCTCTCTCTCTCTCTCTCTCTCTCTCTGTCTCTCTCTCTCTCTCTCCCCCCTCTCTGTTTTCTTTCTTTGTTTATGTTTTTTCCTTTTCTTTTTTCTTTTCCTCTCTTCTCATTTCTAGCCTTTTAGTTCATTCTATATGTTTTCTCTATTTTGTTTCTCATTTGTTTCTATTCCACTTTTTTATTCTTATTCCACTGTACTTCTTACTCACATTAAATATTTATTTTCTTAGTCCTTATATGTTTCCTCTTCTACCTTTTATTATTATTATTACTATTATTCTTTTTCTCTTCTTATCTCTTTCCTTTTCTCCGGTCCTAATTTTTTTTCCAAGGGGATATAGACAACAGCAAAGAAATAGAATAAGAGGAATAAAGTGTCCAAGTGACACCTTACACACACACACACACACACACAAATAAATAAAACTCTAGAGTAGAAGGAGAAGCTAACAAACTAAATAAACCCATCAAGATAAACAGATGCCTAGACACCAACAAAAATTACAAGTAATACAAAGAAACAGGAAGACATGGCCCAGAAAACAAACAAACTAAAAAACAGGAGGAGATGTAGAACATAAACAACTAATCAGAGATGCCCAAACAAATACATAAACCAACTTAAGGAAGTGAAGGAAGAGATTAGGGATATTAAGAAGACATTGGGAGAACATACTGAAGAAATTGTAAACACACATAAAAAGATAATGATATGATGGTGATGAATGGCACAACGAAAAAATAAAAAATATACTAGAAGCTCATAACAGCAGAATTGTACAGGCAGAGGAAAGAATCAGCGATGTGGAAGACAGTACAGTTGAAATCAGACAGATAGTAGAACAGCTATATGAAAAGACAGAAAAAAATCCAGCAGAGTCTTAGGGAATTAAATGACAACATGAAATGCACAAATATACACATTAAAGGCATCCCAGGTGGAGGAGAGAAGGGAAAAGGGACAGAAGAAGTGTTGGAGGAAATAATGGCTGAATATTTCCCAACTCTATTGAAAGACATGGACAAACATGTCCAGGAAGCACAGCACAACCCAAACAGTATAAATATGAAAAGGCCTACTCCAAGAAGTATACTTGTCAAATTGTCCAATGCTCAAGACAAAGAAAGAATACTGACGGTAGCAAGAGAAAAGAGACACATCATGTACGAGGGAAGCTTGATAAGATTAAATGCTGATTTATCATCTGAAACCATGGAGGCAAGAAGGCACTGGGATGACATAGTTGCTAAAAGAAAAAAAAAAAACTTCCAGCCAAGAATTTTCCATCCAGCAAAGCTGGCATTCAAAAATGAGGGAGAGTTCAAAATATTCACTGGTAAACAGACATTAAGAGAGTCTGTCAATAAGAAACCTTCCCTTTCAAGAAATAATAAAGGGAGTTCTGCAGGTTGAAAGAACAAGAGAGGAGAGACATAGAGTTGGAGCAGATTGTAAGAACAACAAAAAGATAAAAAGAGAAATAAAAACAACATATGAAATACAGAAACCTAAAGAGAATATGGCTAATGTAAGTAATTCCTTCACATTAATTACACTGAGTGTAATGGATTAAAGTCTCCATTCAAGAGACACAGATTGGCAGAATAGATAAGGAAATATGACCCATTTATATGCTGTCTACAAGAAACCCACCTTAGACTCAGGGATGCAAGGCAACAAAGTAAATTGTTGGAAAAGAATTGTATATGCAAACAATAAACAGAAAAGGGTGGGAGTAGCTATACTAATATCAGACAAAATAGACTTTAAATGAAAAACTTTGTAAGTGACAAAGAACACTGTATATTAATCAAAGGGGCTCTCAGTCAATAAGAAAGAACAATTGTAAACATTTATGCATCTGACCAGGGTGCCTCAAAATACATGAGGCAAACATTGAAAAAACTAAGTGAAGAAATAGATGCCTGTACAATTATTAGTGGGAGACTTTAATACACAGAACATCTTGACAGAGAATCAATAAAGAAACACAGACCTTGAATAATATATTAGAGGATCGGGACCTAAGAGACATATACAGAACATTACAAACATATACAGCTGGATATACATTCTGCTCGAATGCACATGGATCATTCTCCAGGATAGACCACATGCCAGGCCACAGAACAATTATTAATGAAATCAGAAAGATTGAAATTATACAAAGTAATTTCTCTGACCACAATGGAATGAAACTGTAAATCAGTAAGGGGCTGAAAACCAGATTAGGCACAAAGATAAAGAAGTTAAATAACACACTATTAGACAAACAGTGGGTCGAGGAAGAAATCACAAAAGAAATAAGTAACTACCTTGAAATAAGTGAATATGACAGCAGAATATATCAAAACCTATGGGTCACAGCAAAAGCAGTAATGAGAGGGAAATTCATAGTGATAAATGCATATATATTAAAGAAGAAAGAGCTAAACTCAAAGACCTAACTGCACACCTAGAGGAATTAGAAAAAGAACAGCAAACTAACCCCAAACCAAGTAAAAAGAATGAAATAAGAAAAATTAGAGCACAGCCATTGAAATTGAAAATAAGAAAGCACTAGAAAAAATAAACAAAACCAAAAGCTGGTTCTTCAAGAAGATTAATAAAATTGACAAACCCTTAGCTACTTTAACAGAGAAAAAAAGAAAAAGAGGCAAATACATAAAATAAGAAACAAGGAAGGAGATATCACCACTTACCACACTGCAATAAAGAGTATCAAAGGAGGATGTTTTGAAAATTTTTATGCCAACAAGATGTATAATGTGGAGGAAGTGGAAAAATTCCTAGAAACTCACAAGAAGTCTACATTGATGAAAGAAGAAATTGATGAACTCAACAAACCAATCACAAATAACAAGATCGAATTAATCATCAAAAACTTCCCAACTAAGAAGAGCCCAGGACCAGACAGCTTCACAGGTGAATTCTAAGAACTAAGACAATCCTGCTCAAAATCTTCCAGAAAATAGAAGTGTAGGGAACATTACCCAACTCATTCTATCATGCAAACATCATGCTAATACCAAAGCCAAAGATGCCACAAGAAAGGAAAACTATACACCAATCTCTCTAATGAATCTAGATGCTAAAATCCTCAACAAAATACTTGCTAATCATAGTCAAAGACACATGAAATAAATTATACACCATGACCTAGTGGGTTTCATCCCTGGTATGCAAGGATGTTTCAATATAAGAAAATCAATCAATGTAATACACCACATAAACAGAGAGAAAGAAGTCACATGATCATCTCTATAGATGCAGAAAAGCATTCAACAAAATACAGAACACTTTCCTGATAAAAACACTTCAAAAGTTAGGAATTGAACAAAACATTCTCAACATGATAAAGGGTATATATGAAAAACCCACAGCTAACATCTTATTCAATGGTGAAATCCTAAAAGCTTTCCCTCTAAGATCAGAAACAAGACAAGGATGCCCTCTCTCACTACTTCTATTTACCATTCTGTTAGACTTTCTTGCTTGAGCACTTTGGCAATAAAAAGATATGAATGGCATCTAATTTTGAAAGAAGTGAAAATTTAATTATTTGCAGAGGACATGATCCTAAACCTCAATAGCCCTGAGAAATCTACAACAAAGTTTCTAGAGCTTATAAATGAGTTCAGTGAAGTTGCAGTTATTAGATCAATTCTCAAAAGTCAGTAGCATTTCTATACACCAATAATGAGAAAACTGAGGAGGAAATCAAGAAAAAAAATCCCACTTAAAATAGCATCTAAAAGAATTAAATACTTAGGGATAAATTTAACTAAAGATGTAAATGACTTGTACGCAGAGACCTAAGTAAATGGAAAAAAATTCCCTGTTCATCAAAAGGAAGACTAAACATCATTAAGATGTCTATCCTACTGATTTACAGACTTAATGCAATCCCAATAAAAATTACTAGAGCATTTTTTTACTGAATTGGAAGAGCTAACTGTGACCTTAACCTATAACCTTTTTGAAGGGCAAGAGTCCCTGAATAGCCAAAGACATATTGAAAAAAAAAAATTGAGAAATCACACTATCTGACTAAAACATAATACAAAGCTACCATGGTCAAAACTATATGGTATTGGCACAAAGATAGACATAATAACCAATGGAATGGAATTGAGAGTTCTGATATCGATCCTCACATATACAGTCACCTGATATTTGAAAAGGCCACGAAGTCCACTCAACTGGGAGAGAATGGCCTCTCCAACAAATGGTGCTTGGAGAACTGGATATACATATCCAAAAGAATGAGAGAGGAACATCATCTCATACTGTAGACAAAAATTAACTCAAGATGGATCAAAGATCTAAATATGAGAGCCAAGACCATAAAGATCCTGGAAGATAATGTAGGGAAGCATCTACAGGATCTTGATCAGGAAATGGTTTCATAAACTTTACGCCAAAAGCATGAGCAACAAAAGTAAAATTAGATGAATGTGGCCTCCTCAAAATTAAATACTTTTGTACTTCAAAGGAGTTTTTCAAGAAAATGAAAAGGCAGCCTACTCAATGGGAGAAAATATTTGGTAATCATATATCTGATAGGGACCGAATATCCAGCATATATAAAGAAATCCTACACCTCAAAAATAAAAAGACAACCAACCCATTTTAAAAATGGGCAGGTGATTTGAATAGATATTTCTCCAAAGAAGAAATACAAATGGCTAAAAAGCACATGAAGAGATGCTCAATGCCACTAGCTATTAGGGAAATGCAAATCAAAATCACAATGAAATATCATCTTACACCCATTAGACTGAAGGCTATTAAATAAACAGAGGACTACAAGTGTTGGACTATCCATGGAACTGGGGGGAGAGTTGGGGGAGTGAGCAGTCGAGCTCTGGATTTGCAGGCATGTGGTTGAAACTAAAACACTGGGAATTTTATTTTGGCAAATACGGCAGAGGAGGGTTATTAACTTAGGGTGTTGGATGCTGGGTACATACGGGACAGGGAACACCTGGGGCAGGCTTCTAGGGAGTGAGTGTTCTTCTTGTCATAGTGTGTTATATTAGTGTGTGGAGACCCACATAATGAATGGGAATTTGTCAGACTCCCATCCTGGAGAGTCCTGCTATGTTCTCAGATAGAGGGGCAGAAGACTCTCAGAGCATAATCAGTGCCTAATAGGGGAGGACAGGCAGTTTGTCAAGCCCTCAATGTTGTTGCAAGTAACTAAAAATCTTGTTCTTCAAAGAGTTAAGCTTGGTGGTTGTCTTGCGTCATAAGGGGAGAGGGAGGAAGGAATAGAATACATGGAACATGGGGCATTTTTGGGGTGATGGAAGTGTTCTACATGATCTTGCAATGATGATTACAGTCCATGTTAAATTTTCAGCACACACTTTATAAAAGTGTATGGTCCAAATTTTAAACCATAATGTAAATTGTCCATGGTTAGTAGCAATGTTTCATTATTTATACATCACTTGAAACAAATATACCATCCACATATGAAATTTAATTAACAGGTGAAATGTAGGAGGAAGTTGAGTATATGGGAATCCCTTATGTTCTGTACATTACTATTCTGTAACCTAAATCTTCTTTGAAGACAAAAAGGAAAAAAAAATAAGACACCGGGGAAATAAATGGAAAAAATATCACTACACATGAAAGACAACAGATTTTACAGTGATGAAACACATAATGTCAAAATTTTTTATAATTTTAAATTTCATTGTATTTTTATTATTCCAATTTTGTTTAAACTTTTTGTATTTTATTTGTTATTTTTTAAACTATCATTATTATTTCATTTTTAAAGAATTATATTTGGCTATTCTGTTGGCTTCATTTTTGAAGGAGGTTTAGATCACAGAAGGGTTACAACTGTGGCAAGGGAGGATCATTGGTGTGAGGTGTCAGTGATGGGGGAATGCATGGGAGGAGGTCCTCCTGGGGCACATCTATAAGGCATATAAATGTGTTCAAGTGTTCATGGGGCATTGTCACGGTGGGTGGAGAGTCACACAATAACTGAAAAAAATATTGAATTCCCACCCTGGGGAGCTCTACCACATTCTCTAATGAGATACCAGGAATCCCAAGTACAGGGGCAGTGACTAGTGAAGGAGGATGGACCATTGATGAGCCCTTGATATTGATAACTGTACTTAGGAAACTTTACTTTTGAAATTGAAACTTAGCATAGTATTATAGAGTGCCTAAGAGGTACCTCCTGAGAGCCTCCTTGTTACTCACATATGACCTCTCTTTAAGTTAAACTAAACATACAAATACATTACCTTTCGCCCAGTGTGAGACATGACTCCCAGTGATGAGCCTCCCTGGGACCAAGGGAGTATTACCAAGAACCAACTAGCAATGCAACTGGAAAAAGATCTTGAACAAAAGGGGAAAAGGATAAAGACAAATAAGTTTAAATGGCTAAGAGACTTCAAAGTGAGTCTGGAGGTCATTCCAGAGGTTATGCTTATGCATGTCTCAGCAGGATCTCATTGACTGCCAAAATAAATATTGCCTCAAATAGCAGTGCTCCTTAGGGCCCTGGAGACATCCAGACACCATAGGCAGGGCAGACATCTCAGGAATTTGGTGCCCTGCCTGTGGGCCCTGCTTGGGAATTTATGCTTCTCAGTGTGACAGAGTTGGACTCGGTTGTGGTTTCCCTACACATGGCTCTTCTGACACTTCTATTTGAACCTATAGTTAATACTCAAGTTGATAGGTGTATGTCCAAGAGACTTAAATCTGTGGGCTGTCCATGTGCCAGCTAGGCCCTGAATCTCAACAGAGTTGCAATACCCACTCTCCAGTACATTGACCTCACCCAGGACAACCCACAAGAAGATGATAATGGACAATTACCATACCAAGGAACCAAGAGAATCTGCAACTGCAATCAATAGAGTGCCATCCAACTGCCCCATGGGATCCGAACCACCTCTCAATTAGAGGTGGAGTGGGCATCACCATTCCAGAATCCTCAGGATTGGGGAATGAATGATGGACTAGAGAAGACTCACTGGTATTCTACTATAGACTTATTGTGATTATAAAAATGGCATAACTTTTAACACTGATGTGTTAAAAGAAGGAAGTGGCCACTGGAGGTTCTAAGGGCAGGGAGAGGGGAAAAACAGGTGTAATATGGGGGCATTTTCAGGACCCGGAAATTGTCCTGAATGACACCGCAATGACAAATACGGGCCATTATATATCTTGTCATAACTTACAAATTTCTGCAGAAGAGAGTGTAAACTACAATGGAAACTATAATCCACGCTTAGTGGCAATGCTCCAAAATGTGTTCATCAATTTTAACAAATGTACCACACTAATGAAGGAAGCTGTTAATGTGGAAAATGTGGAGGGGTAGGGAGCAGGGCATATGGAAATCTCCAATATATTTTATGTAACATTTTTGTAATCTAAATATCTTTTAAAAATAAAAAGTATATTTAAAAAAAAATCTGTAATGAACTTGAATAATAAGAACACATGTCTGTGGTTAAACTGAAAACCACTGAGTGTATACTTAGATGGACTGTACAATGCATGGGACCACATAATATAGTGCATAATGGACTATGGTTAATGGTACAAATTTGAGATCATTCTCTTATGAACTATAATAAATATACAATACTAATATATGGTGTTAATAATAGGAAAGTTTGTGGGAAAATAAACCAAATATATGCTATGGACTATGGATAACAGTAATATTATGATGATATTCTTTCATCATTTGTAACAAATGTGTCACAACAATATAAGGTGTTGGTGGTGGGGCAATATATGGGAATCCTGTATGGTATGCATGATTGTTTTAACTGACAACATCTCAAATTTTTAAAAAGTAAATGTTTAAAAAATAGAGATGATGTGTGTACACAAATGTTCACAGAAGCACTTTTCAGGATAGCAAAAAAGTAGAAATAACCCAAATATCCATCAAAATAAATGGATAAAAAAAATTCTATCCTGCTCAAACTCTTCCAAAAAATTGAATAAGGGGAACACTCCCTAACTCATTCTATCAGGCCAAAGCATACATCCATATTCTGCATGGTTACACTTCATGTACTAGATGTTAATATTACATAAGTCATATTTTTTACTGTGCATACATTTATATTCCTCATTCCAATACCAGATAAAGATACCAAAATAAAACTCCAAATCAGTACACCTTGTGAATATAACTGAAAAATCCTCAAAATACTAGCAAGCCAAATCCAATAGCACATAAAAAGAATTACACTTTGTAATAAAATTTTATTCATCATGAGTACGTGAGGGTGGTTTAACATAAAGTAACCAATGAATGTAATATACCACATTAAAACAAGGAAAAAAACAGGATCATCTCAATTGATGCAAAAAAGGCATTTGACAATTTCCAGCACCCCTTCTTGATAAAAACGCATAGTAAACAAGGAATAGAAGGAGACTTCCTCAACATGTTAAAAGCATCTATGACAAATCCAAAGTTAACAACATATTCTATAGTGAAAGAATAAAAGCTTTCTCTCTAAGATTAGGAACAAAACAATGATGCACACTGCCACCACTATTATCAACACTGTCCTGGAAGTTTAGCCAGAGAAATTACCCAAGGAAAATAAAAGCATCGAAATTGGAAGGGAAAAAAATAACACTTTCCTTATCTGAAGATGACCTAATCAAATATACAGAAAATCCTGGAAAATCCACAAACAAAGCTACTGGAACTAATAAATGAATTCACCTAAGTGGCAGGGTACAAGATCAACACTCAAAATTCAGTGGTGCTTCTATATACTGGTAATTCATAATCAGAAGAAGAAACCAAGAAAAATTCCTTTCACAATAGCAACTAAATGAATCTAATACCTAGGAAAAAATTGAACAAAGAATGTAAAAGACTTCTGCACAGAAAATTACAAAACATTGCTGAAAGAATCAAGAGAGACTTACATAAATGGAAGGACATTTGTGTTCAAGGATTAGAAAATTAAACATTGTTCGTTGATTTGTATTTCCCTAATGGCTAAGGTTGTTCAGCATCTTTTCAGGTGTTATCTGGATATTTGTGTATCTTCCTTGGAAAAATGTTCAAGTCTTTTGCCCATTTTTTCCTGGGCTTATGGGACTTTTTATTGTTAAAATGTGGAATTTCTTTATATATTCTGGATATTAAACCTTTATCAATATGTGGTTTCCAAATATTTTCTCCCATTGTGTAAATTGTCTTTTCCTTTCAGGGTAAAATCCTTTGAGGAGCAAATGTTTTAAAGTTTGAGGAGGTCCCATGTCCCATTTACCTTTTTTTTTTTTTTTCATTTTTGCTTGTGCTTTGAGTATAGAAGTGAATAAACTATTGCCTAACAAAAGTTCCTGAAGTTGCTTCCCTGTGTTTTCTTCTGAGAACTATATGGTTCTTGTTCTTATATCTAGGTCTTTGTTCCATTTTGATTTGGTTGCTGTATATGGTGAGAAGTAGAGAACCACCTTCATTCATTTGTACATGGACATCGAGTTTTCCCCAGGCCATTTTTGGAGAAACTGTTATATCCCCAGAGAGTGAACCATCAGTTAGCAATAAGTATGAGGGTTGACATCTGAACTCTCAATCCAATTTCAATGGTCAGAATGTCTCTTCGTATGACAGTACCATGCTGTTTTGATTACTAAGGCTGTGTAATTATCTTTAAGATTGGGAAGTACAAGTGAAGCAACTTCATTTTTCTTTCTCAAGATGGTTGTGACTATTGAGAAACCTTACCCTTCCATACAAATCTGATGATTGGCTTTTCATTTCACCAAAGGAAATTGGAATTTTTATTGGGATTGCATTGAATCTATAAATCACTTTAGGTGAAGTGTTTAAAAATGTTCCAGGGTTGAATGTGATGTCCCATCAAGAGCTAGCTACTTTTCATTAATTTAGGAATTATTAAGTGGAATTTCATTTCTATTAACAAAGCCTACATATTTAGCAAAACACAAAAGGGCAAATATTAAAACAATATTGGTTATTTCTCAAATTGATCTAACTGACTTAAATGTGTGAAAATTTTCTGGATAAATTCAGTTGCTCAGAAAATCTAGAGAGATAAAAATGATAACAAAATATTATCATGCCTAAACTGCAAGAGCTATGAATATCAATCAACTCTAAATTTCTTTCAATTTTTTCCCAGTTTAAACAAAATTCATTATTAAAGGACTAAATATTACAATACTAAGGATATAATGGATATAAAATGGTATATATTATGTAAAATATATTTATTTATATTACATACACGAAAATCTGGATTCAGCATTTTGTCATTGATTTGGGACAGGTTTTTTGTGTAAGTTCAATTAAAGACAGGATTCAAAGAATCTTTTTTCTAGCTAGACACTTTGCATTTATTTCTGCCTTACAAATCTGAGCAAAGTACTGAAGTCCTAAAATCTCACTTGAGTCTAAAATCTCTAAGTGACAAAAATAAAGAATGAATAAAATGACATACTCTTTTTGTTAGGCTTTACTAAAGAAACCTCACAAATATTAGCAAGTTCTTATCAAATTAATCCTACCAGCAACATCAGTTTTAGATATATCCATGGTCTTCTCCATCACTTTACAGAAAATAAAATGGAAGTAGGGAGCTGATATATTCTTTTACAAAGGCTTCTAGAAGCAACAATTACCATTTGACCCCTCAAACCCACTTCTAGGTATAAACACAAAAATTTTGAAAGCAAGGACTTCAAGAGATATTTGTACACTGATGTTCATAGCAGCAATATTCACAAATACCAAAAGCAATACAAGTGTACAACAACGTATGAATGGGTAAATAACATGTAGTAATTTCTTCTTTACAAGGGAAATCAGAAAATACTTAGACATGAATAAAAACCAAGACACAACATACCGTAATTTATGGGACACAGCGAAGGGGATTCTCAGATGGAAATTTATAGCTGTGAATGCCTATAGTAAAAAGGAAGAAAGATATCAAATTAAGAACCTCGCTGGCCATGCTGAACTAGAAAAAGAAGAGCAAAGTATACCCAAAGTTATCAGAAGGAAGGAAGATTAGAGAAGAGATAAATAAAATAAGGTAGAAAAACAATTGAGAATAAACAAAACAAAAAGTTGGTGATTTTTAAAAAACAATAAAATTAACAAGACTATCTAGACTCACAAAGGAAAAAAGACAGAACTAAAATCAGAAATGAAAATGTTGATGTCACTATTTGTCTTACAGAAATAAAAAGGATTATAAGCAAATCTATGAACAATTGTACACAAGAAATTAGGGAAGGGGAAGGGGTGGGTGCTGTCACCAGTGCTGACCATGGTTCTTCCAGAAACTCCGCAGGAACCCAGGGGGCTAACGGGACCCCTTCCCCCCAACACACACGAGGAGACTGGGCACCCAATGGGTTGTTTCTGTCTAGTCCGCTCCCAGGGATGTCCTGGAGAAATCGCAGCTTCTGAGCCAGGCCTCGCTATTTTCCGCCCCGATCCGCGCCGCACCCCAGCGTGGGCGATCCCCTCACCAGCCTCCAGTTCCGCAGCTGCCAGACAGAGCCGCTGTCCGCCCAGCCTCGGGCCAAGAAGAGCGGATCCCGGGCCAAGGAGCCAAGCGGGGACCGGCGGCAGCACTAGGACCGCTCTAGGGCGCTCTAGGGTATCGGAAAGTCAAGGGAGGAGCTCCGGGAGGACGATCTCCCCCTGCCATCGGGTGGCGAGTCCCCGGGAGAGGGGGAGGGTCCAGGAGCGGCCCCGGGCGCTGACTCTCGGTCTCCCCCACAGGAAGCCAGCGCCTGAGTGCACCTTGGGCTTCGCGTGGGACCATATGAGCGTCGTCTACTGCGTAGGGGCTCGCCCCGCCTCCGCCTTCAAGGAAACACCAGAAACCACCGACCGTGACAAGGAGCCCCAGGATTACAGCCCAGAGAGCTTGTGGGAGGTGCATGGGGACCAGCTGGACCACGCCCGTGCCCAGCCCCGCCCTAAGGTCCTGTGCAGGACTAGAAACGCCCCTTCTCAACCCCCAGAGATGGACCCTTATGCCTCATTCCCTCTGGGGTCTGGACCCTGTACAGACCCTCTTTGAGGAGTGCACGGTTGTAATCTTTTTTCAAATGTAAAAGCAGTGTCACATAAAGTCTGGGGTGAAACTTTTCCACACAGTTAGCTTGTGGCATTAGGGAATTTAATTTACAGCTTTTCAGGAGAGGATTTCTTGTTTTCTGAGCCTGAGAGGAGTTTATTGGGGAAAAAAAAGCAAGTTTTAGTATTGTTTTCCCAAAGGTAATACATTTTCATAGATTTGTATTTTTTAAAAATCTGTGCTCTTTAGATATTAAAAAAAAAAAAAAAAAAAAAAAGAATGAAAAATGAGTAACATGTATATACATACAATGGAACATTTTCACATGGAAAAAGAAGTGAAATTCTGATACGTACAATAACTGGGTGAACTTTACACATCAAGTTGGGTGAAATAAACCAGCCACAAAAGTACATGTATTGTGTAATCTCACCTTTATTAAATAATTAGAATAAGTAAACTCATAGAGTCAGAAGGTAGAATATTGGTTACCAGGGGATGGGATGAGCTAGGGAATGAGGCATTAATGCTTAAAATGTACAGAATTTCTAATTGGTTTGATCTTAAATTTTGGTAATGTATGTGATGATGGTAGTATACATGAACATAATTAACAACACTTAATTGTATATGTCAGTATTGTTAAAAAGGGAAAGTCTAAGTTGTATATATGTTAGTAGAATAAAAATAAAATAAAAACACAAGCAAGCATAGGAATGCACCATGCAAATGGTGAAATTTCTGTAGTCGATAGCCTTTCATGAAATGTAAAAAATATACCAACCTAATGCAAGTTGTTAATAATAGGGTGGCATATGCTAACTCTGTATTTTATTCATGACTTTTCTGTAAACCTACAACTTCTCTAATTAAAAAGCAAAGGAAGGGAGAGGGGCAAGATGGCATTAGTGTAGGAGGGCACACACTGCAAGCTCCCAGAGCAAGGCAGATTGTGGACGGGGTCCTGCCCAGAGGTCTGTGATTTTCACGTGTGGAGTGAGAAACTTGGGACATCTATCTGCATGGATCAATGGCATGGACAAAACAGTAGAGATTCGTGAGTTTTAAGCCTGCTGGTGGTGGTTGGCACGGACAGCTGAGCCCCACAGTTAGGGAGAAAAAATAATAATAAAATGGCCACTTGGAGCCGCAAGCGGGGCGAGCAAGTTTTATTTTCCAGGGATTTGGCTGCCTGGCGCCCCTTGGAACTTGTGTAAACAGAACACGGGGAGCTAATCAGTACCTGGTGAATGGGTGGGGGTATTCTGGTCAGGGGAGGAAGCTGATTTGCCTAGCTGCCCAGGGATAAGACCCAGGCTGCAGGGGAGCCAGGAAGAAGGGACATTCCCCAAAAGAAGGAAGGTTCAGTTGGAGGACAGGGAAGGATATTTTTTATTTTTATTTTTTGACATCGATCTGGCTGCCTGCACTGCCCCATAGCTTTGGGGAGCAGATAAGTTGACCTGAAGCAACATTAGGCTGAGAACAGATGCAAATCTGCAGTCAAACTGATTTACATAGCAACCCAGTGACGCTGGTGCTTGGCTCCAGAAGGGGCGGAATTGGCCGTCTTTAGCACTCCGCACTGACTAACATCAGAGCTACAGCTACCCTGGGGAGTCCAGGAAGTGGGATGTGCTTGATTAATTTCCATGGGCCCAGCTAGGGTCCCTTCTGTATGGGGGTTGGTCTAGAGGAGGAATTATTTTGGGTCCTGAATTGTGCTAAAAAATTAAAAATAAAAAAAAAAGTGATAAGGTCACGTCAATAAATGAAAAATAAATTCTTTTTAATTTAGTTTAAGAGCTAAAAGCTGCTTCAGGACCTACATATATAACCCTGCAGGGAAATTGATTGATAAGCACAAGTAGGCAGAGAGGATACACGTGGACCCTAGGGGAATCATTAACCGCCCTTTGCTCTATTTGACTGCTTGCTTGTGTGGATCTTTGGTTTCTCTCTGTTTCTTTCTGGTCTCTTGCTTTTCTTTCCTCTTTCCTCACCACTTTCTTTTTTCTTTCATTTTTTTTTTAAATTAGGTGCTGCTAGCTTGTTGCTTCTTCTTCAATAATTTCCCACACACTGACTATATTGATTCTGTATTACAAAAGATCACTTATCCTTCCTTCATCTTTCTGCCTTCTGCTTTCTGTTGTGGTTCTTAGATGCAACATTTTTTCATAGGCCCACAATTTAAGGGTGTCAATTTCTATTCCATCCATTTTGTTTTCTTCTTTTTTTTTTAATTAGTATTAACTTTTTCCTTTCAGCTCTTTCTTTACTATTTATCTCCCTCCTCATAATTCTAGCCTTCTAAATCACTATATATATATTACTCCATTTGCTTTCCCAGTCCATTGTAGGAACTCCACTTTTTCTCCTATTACTCTACACTGCCTACACAAGTGAAATATTCATCTCATTAAGTTTCATTTTGCCCCTCTTCAAACTTTTATCAATATTACTATTATCCTTCTGCCATCCTTACATCTTTTGATTCCTCTGGCCCTAATCTTTTGCCTTCAAGGGAACATAGAAAGAAGTAAGGAAATAAAATAAGAAGAAAAACTGCCAAAGAGAAAATTTAACTCACACGCAGAACCAACAGCTAAATAAAACTCTAGAGCATAGAGAAAAGCTAATCAACTGAAAAAACCCATGAAGATAATATGATGACCAGAGGGCAACAGAAAAATACAAATGACTCTGAGAAACAGGAAAAAATGGACCAGTCCAATGAACAAAATAAAAACCAGGAAGTGATGCAGAACATTGAACAACTAATCAAAGCTATCCAAACAAATATCATGGACCAACTTAAATAACTGAAGTAAGATTTTAAGCATATAAAGAAGACACTGGGAGAACATACTGAAGAAATAGCAAATATGCCTAAAAAGGTAATGGATATGATGGTGAAAAATGGCACAATCCAAGAAATGAAAAAGACGCTGGATTCACACAACAGAAGATTTGAACAGGCAGAGGAAAGAATTTGTGATATGGAAGACAATACAGCTTAAATCAAAGAGATTGTAGAACAGATAGACAAAAAGATAGAAAAAATCCAGCATGGACTCAAGGAATTAACCGATAATACAAAATGCACAAACATACGCATTATGGGCATCCCAGTAGGAGAAGAAAAGGGAAAGGGAACAGAAGGAGTGTTGAAGGAAATAATGGCTAAAAACTTCCCAACTCTATTGAGAGAGATGGATGTGCAGATCCAGGAAGCACAACGCACCCTAAATAGTATAAAACCCAGCAGGCCAACTCCAAAATATATATTTGTCAAAATGTCCAATGCTCAAGACAAAGAGATAATACTCAAGCCAGCAAGAGAAAAGAGAACCATCACATACAAGGGAAGCACAATAAGATTAAATGCTGATTTCTCAGCTGAAACCATGGAGGCAAGAAGACAGTGGTAAGACATAGTCAAAATACTAAGAGAAAAAATCTTCCAGCCATGAATCCTCTATCCAGCAAAACTGGCATTCAAAAATGATGGAGAGTTCAAAAATATTCACAGATAAACAGAAATTAACAAAGTATGTCAAGAAGAAACCAGCACTTCAAGAAATACTAAAGAAATATCTACAAGTTGAAATGAAAAAATAAGGGAGAGAGAGTTGGAGGAGAGTTTAAAAACAACTGAAAAGACAAAAAGAGAAACAAAACAACATATGACATACATTAACCCAAAGAAAAAATGGCTGAAGTAAGAAATTCATTACAAGTAATAACACTGAATGTTAATGGATTAAATTCACCAATCAAGAGACACAGATTGGCAGAATGGATAAGAAAATATGATCCATTTATATGCTGTCTACAAGAAACCCACCTTCGACCCAGGGATTCAAGGAGGCTGAAAGTGAATGGCTGGAAAACCATTTTACAAGCTAACAATAGCCAAAAAAGGGCAGGAGTAGCTATTCTAATATCAGACAAAATAGACTTTAAATGCAAAACTATTGTAAGAGACAAAGATGGACACTACGTACTAGTAAAAGGAGTAATCTCTCAAGAAGAGAGAACAATCATCAACATTTACGCACCTAATTGGATTGCCTCAAATTACCTGCAGCAAACTCTGGAAAAACTAAGAGGAGAAATAAATGCCTCTATAATTATAGCAGGGGACATTAACACACCACTATCATCATTAGACAGAACATCTAGACAGAGAATCAATAAAGAAACTAAGGCACTGAACAATATATTAGAAGACCTGGACATAATAGACATATACAGAACACTGCACACAAATACTGCGGGATTTACATTCTTCTCCAGTGCACATGGAACATACTCCAAAATTGACCACATGCTAGGCCAAAGAACAACTCTCAATGAATTCAGAAAGATTAAGATTGTACAAAGCAATTTCTCTGACCACAATGGAATGACTTTGGAAATCACCAAGGGCCAGAGAAACAGGTTAGGCACAAGGATATGGAAGTTAAACAACACACTCTTAGACAAACAGTGAGTCAAAGAAGAAATCTCAAAAGAAATCAGTAGTTACCTTGAAACTAATGAAAAAGACAACACAACATCTCAAAACCTATGGGATGCAGCAAGAGCAGTCCTGAGAGGGAAGTTCATAGCCATAAATTCATATATGGAAAAAGAAGAGCTAAAATTGAAGACCTAACTGCACACATGGAGGAATTGGAAAAACAACAACAAACTAAACCTAACGGAAGTAGAAAGAAGGAAATAACAAAGATTAGAGTAGAACTAAATGAAATAGAGAATAAGAAAGCATTGGAAACAATAAACAAAACCAAAAGTTGGTTCTTCGAGAATATCAATAAAATTGACAAACCCTTAGCCAGACTAACAAAGAGAAAGAGAGAACAGATGCAAATACATAAAATAAGGAGTGAGCAAGGGGATATCACCACTGACCCCACAGAAATAAAGAGTATCATAAGAGGATACTTTGAAAAATCATATGCCAACAAGAATGATAATTTAGAGGAAATGGACAAGTTTCTAGAAAACCACAAACAGCCGATATTGATGAAAGAAGAAATAGATGAAATCAACAGACCAATTACAAGTAAAGACATAGACTCAGTCATCACAAACCTCCCAACTAAGAAGAATCCAAGACCAGATGGCTTCACAGCTGAATTCTACCAAACATTCTGGAAAGAGCTAATACCAATTCTACTTAAGCTCTTCCAAAAAATAGAAGTAGAAGGAATACTACCTAACTCATTCTATGATGCCAACATTACCCTAATACCAAAACCAAATAAAGATACCACAAGGAAAATTACAGACCAATTCCTCTAATGAACCTAGATGCTAAAATCCTTAACAAAATACTTGCTAATTGCATTCAACAACATATCAAAAGGATTATTTACTATGACCAAGTGGGTTTCATCCAGGTATGCAAGGATGGTTCAATATAAGAAAATCAATCAATGTAGTACACCACATAAACAGATTGAGAGAAAAAAATCACATGATCATCTCTATAGATACAGAAAAAACATTCGACACAATACAGCACTCTTTCCTCGTAAAAACACTGCAAAAGATAGGGATAGACGAAAACTTTCTGAATATGATAAAGGGTATATATGACAAACCTAAAGCTAACATCATTTTCAATGGTGAAATCCCAAAAGCCTTCCCTCTGATATCGGGAACTAGACAAGGATCTCACCACTTCTATTTAACATTGTCTTAGAAATACTTGCACAAGCACTGAGACAAGAAAAGGAAATAAAAGATATCCAGATTGGAAAAGAAGAAGTAAAAATTTCATTATTTGCAATTGACATGATCCTATACATAGAAAGTCCTGAGAAATACACAACAGGCTTCTAGAACTTATAAAGGAGTTCAGTAATGTTGCAGACTATAAGATCAATGGGCAAAAATCAGTAGCATTTCTGTACACCAATAACGATCAAACTGAGGAGGAAATCAGGAAAACAAATACCATTTACAATAGTAACTAAAAGAATCAAATACCTAGGAATAAATCTAAATAAGGATGTAAAGGACTTATATACAGAAAACTATACAACACTGTTAAAGGAAATCAAAGAAGAATTAAATAAATGGAAAAATATTCCCTGTTCATGGATAAGAAGACTAAACATTATCAAAATGTCTACCCTACCAAAACTAATCTACAGATTTAATGCAATCCCAATAAAAGTCAACACTGTATTTTTTAAGGAACTGGAAAAAAAATAACCACAAAATATGTTTGGAGAGGCAAGAGGCCCCGAATTGTCAAAGACATATTGAAAAAGGAAAATGAAGTTGGAGGTATCACACTACCTGACTTTAAAACATACTACAAAGATTCAGTGATCAAAACTGCATGGTATTGGCAAAAGGATAGACTTACTGACCAATGGAACTGAATTGAGAGTCCTGATATAGATCCTTGCATATACAGTGATCTGATATTTGACAAGGCCATGAAGCCCACTCTGTTGGGAGAGAATGGCCTCTTTAACAAGTGGTGCTTGGAGAACTGGATATCCATATCCAAAAGAATGAGAGAATAATACCATCTCACACCTTATACAAAATTCAACTCAAGATGGGTCAAAGATCTAAATATAAGAGCCAAAACCATAAAGACCTTGGAAGATAATGTAGGGAAGCATCTACAGGACCTTGTAATAGGAAATGGTTTCATGAAGTTCACAACCAAAGCACGAGCAGCAAGAGAAAAAAATAAATAAATGGGATCTCCTCAAAATTAAAAACTTCTGCACCTCAAAGGATATTATTAAGAAAAAAAAAAGGCAGCCTACCCAATGGGAGAAAATATTTGGCAGCCATATATCTGATAGTAGACTAATATCCTGCATATATAAAGAAATCCTTCACCTTGAAAATCAAAGGACAAACAACCCATTTAAAAAATGGAAAAGTGACCTGAAAAGACACTTCTGCAAGGAATAAATACAAATGGCTAAAAAGTACATGAAAAAATGATCAACATCGCTTGCTATCAGGGTAATGCAAATCAAAACTACAATGAGATACCATCTTACGCCCATCAGAATGGGAGCTATTAAAAAAAACCACAGACACTAAATGTTGGAGAGGATGTGGAGAATAGGTACCCTCATCCACTGCTGGTGGGACTGTTTTATGGTCTAGCCACTGTGGAGGACAGTTTGGCGGTTCCTCAGAAAACTAACAATAGATCTTCCGTATGATCCAGCAATTCCACTGCTGGGTATATACCCAGAAGAACTGAAAGCAAAGACACAAACAGATATATGCACACCAATGTTCATAACAACATTGTTCACCATTGCCAAAAGTTGGAATCAGCCCTGGTGCCCATCAACAGACGAATGGATAAGCAAAATGTGGTACATACATACAATGGAATATTACTCAGCTGTAAGAAGGAATAAAGTGCTAACACATGGAATAACTTGGATGAATCTTGAAGACCTTATGTTGAGTGAAGGAAGCCAGGCACTGAAGAATGAACAGTACATGACCTCACTGATCGAACTGAGGAAAGTGAGCAGTCTCTGAGAACCTTTGTCTGAAAGATAGTTTAACAAGGGAGAGTAAGAGAAGAGCAGGCTTTGAGCCATCACCCATATGGTCATAATCTATGGTAAAGGGAGAGAGTGTGGTTGCATGTTGGGGAATGAGGCAGATGGGTGGTGGTGTTCCTGGGTTTGGTTGTGCAGCGCTGGTGGGTGGGTGGATTAGGAAGGGCAGGTTTAAATTCCCAGGGCATGTAACTGTGAATCTTGTCATTCCATGGGTTGTGATAGGGTGGTGTCATGTGCCCTGGGCATGATCTAGTCAAGATCTAATGGGGTGTTTTGTGGTCATTGGAAAGGTTTCTCATTACCTTACAGTAATGGACACAGGACATGGCAAATATCATCAGAATTATTAAAATGTGTCATCTAAATTGTAAATTATACTGTAAATCATTGACAATATTTACTTGCTATAAATTGCTATCTGTATAATAGTTATAACAATGCTACCATCAAAAAAAGGGGGGGGTTTAATATGGGGTGGGGAAGGAGGGGGCAGTTTGGTATCTGGGAGTTTCTGGTACTCCTTGTGTGACTTTACTGTGACCTAATACTTCTTTAAAATTAAACAAAAATTTGGGAGACAATGGGGATTGAGAGGGGGAAGGTGTCTCGGCACACCGGACATCCGATAACACAGTGATAAAAGGAAAAAAAGAATATATATATATATTTCTTTTGCTTTTTTCCCCATTTTTTGAATGTCCAATCACTAATTATATTTTGTTTTGTTTTGTTTTGTTTGATTATTTGTTTTTTTTTCTTTTTCCTGAGTTTCCTTATGTTTATGTCTTGCATGTAAGCTTATCATTGTTGTTTCTTTTCCTATTAAGTGTATTTGATTATTTTATGAGCTACATGTTCATGGAGGATTTGGACCACAGAAGGGTTACAATGGATACTGCAGGGGATTATTGGTGCGGGGTGTCTGGGAAGGGGTATTCATTGGAGTTAGTTCACCCGAATATACATGAAAGATATAAAAAATTGTTCAAAAGATCAAAAGATGGGGCATGGTCACAATGGGTGGACAATCACACAATAAATGAGGGAATCTGAATTCCTAGCCTGGAGAGCTATGCCACAATCTTCAAGAGAGCAGCAATAGTCCTCTGAGTGCAGGGACAGTGTCTGTCAAAAGAGGATGACCCACTGATGAGTTCTTTTTATTGATGACTACCCTTGTGAGTCTTTGACCTTGTAACTGAGACTTAGCTTACTGTTGTGGGGTGCCTAAGGGTTGCCACCTGAGACCCTCCTTGTTGCTCAAATGTGGCCTCTTTCTAAGCCAAACTCAGCATATGATTGCATTACCTTCCCCTCAACGTGGGACATGACTCCCGGGGATGAGCCTCCCTGGCAACGAGGGATTAATACCAAGTGCCAACTGGCAACACAACTGGAAAGATACCTTGAAAAAAGGGGGAAAATGTAAAGACAAATGAGTTCAAGTGGCTAAGAGACTTCAAAGAGAGTCGGGAGGTCATCCCAGGGGCAACTTTTATGCACACCTCAGTAGGAGCTCATAGAACGTCAAAGTGCCGATCACTCCACACAGAGGGTCTCCTGAGAGCTCTGGAGATGCCCAGCTCCTATATAAAGGAGGATAGCCCCAGAGACTGATGCCTTATCAGTGGGCTCTATTTTGGAATCTGTGCTTCTGAGTGTGACAGAATTGGACTCAAATAAGTCCTCCCTGCACATGGTTCATCAGTCCCTTCTATTCCAACCTATATGTGATGCTGGAATTCTTTAGGTATACTTCCAGAGACTGGAGCCTCTGGCCTACCTATGTGCCTGGTGTGCATGGAATCTCAGTGGAGCTGCAACTCCTACCCTACAGCTCAATGGACTCATCCAAGTCACATGGCAAGGAGACAATGACGGGCAACGCCTAGCCCAGGGAATGGAGAGGGCCTGCATCTGCAGGCAGGATCATCCCACCCACCATATCCATGGGATATAAGTCCTCTCTCACTTGGAGGTGGAGGGTTAATCACCATCCTAGTCCCCTCAGGATTGGGGGAAGAGCTATGGACTAGAGTGGACTTGATAGTATTCTCTTGTACACATACAGTGATTCTAGCAATGGAAGGAATTATAGCAATGAGGTGGAGCCAGTGGCCACTTGACACTTTCAGGGCAGGGAGGGGATGTGCAGTTGAAATACAGGGGCTTCTTTGGGATTTGGAGTTTGTCCTGAGTACCATTGTGGCAACGGATGTAGACCATTTTAAATCAGCACACACCACTCACAACTGTGTGGGAGAGAGTGTGGTCTACGATATGAACTGTGGTCTATGGTTTGTGGCAAGGCCCCAGGATGTGTAAGTCCATTGAGGTTGGTGGGCTACACTTGTGGGAGATGTTTGTGTGGGATGTTGTGGGAGGTGTGGGAGGTGGGCAAAATGGGAATCCCGGTGGGTTCCATTTAATATTTTAGGTAATCTTAGCACCTCTTTAAATATATTTATATATATATAAATATCATTTTTGTAAGCGAATGCACATATATGCATATATATTTATATATCATTTTACAAATAAAAAAAAAAAGAAAGAAGTTAATTACATAGAAAGAGCCAATTCAAAATACATCAAATTGTGGTTTCTACAAAGTCTAATATAGGTCTGATAACAGTCTAAAAATATCAAGATATGTGTAAAATGTCTAATAAAATAAAAATGCTTCTGAAATATAGAATGAAATATTATGTAATAACATAAGTATACATAAATATGTGCATTATAGGTACAAAGGAAAATAATTATAAGAATATGCATCTCAAGCATAATAACATTTATGAACAAGTTTCAATTTCTTATTGAATTTTGTTGTATTTTAATTTTTGCATAATGAACAATGTATAATGCAATGATTGTCACACTTTTCCATATAAAATGTTTTACAGTGAAAAATTCTCTATTCTATCCCCAGTGGATGGCATCTAACTTTTCAAAAACAGATTAAATAATTTCTCTATAAACAGCTTTTCTTTTGTCCAGTTATAAATTAAAAACACCACAAAAGAACACTAAAAAATGATGCTCAACATTTTGTTACTTCTGAGAAGAAGGCAAATGGATGATAAAAACCTAACATGGATACATTAGTCTTTCAACGTTTGTGCTGGGAATCATGCCAAGGGATATTCTTTGGAAATTTGTCCCAGAGATGAACAAATGTTGCATTATTAGAATTCCTCAACATAAGAGATGCTGTGACATTATCGCAGATACTCCTACTATACTTGTAAGACAATTTCCAGGTAAGCTTTCTATGTTACCAGTGCCTGAACAAAAGTTTTAGGTTCTTTATTTACTCAGACAAAACAAAAATACATATATAAGAATTTAAACATGTTATCTCAAATATTATATCACAGAAATTTCAGACTCCATAAATGTCTTACATATTTCCTTTGTGAGTAAAACTTGAGGTTGAGAGATTTCTAGACAGATATTGCTGGAAGAAATTTTTCACCAACTCTGGCCCATGGCAGGTATTATCAAAGTTAGAGCATGTTAGTTTATCTAAAAAATATGGAGATATTATAATATAGGCCTTATCTAAAAAAAAAAATCATGACTTGTACGACTGAAAATATAGAATTGCTGGAATCATAGTTATCAAGAAATGCACATATACTGAAAAAATTTTGATTTTAAATGATCACTTGAAAAAATACCTTCTAAAAATTATTAAAAATATGCTGTCTATGATATTAATGCACCACAGTAATTAGCCTAAGCTATTAATTTCTGATCTGCTATTTTATTAAATAATATTGGATGCAAAAGAACAGTAAATGATGCATTAAAACTCTTAAGTATTGTTTATTATATATCTAGCACTTTTATTCTGTTTTTCTAAAATAATTATCAGTAGGAATACAGTGTTATGAGCATGATCTCTGTACATAACCAATCCTGGTAGAATCACAGAGCCAACAACAGGTAATGGTTCGGACTCTGAATAAGTATTTAAATTTCTTGGGCTTTTTCTCATGTAAAATTTGCATACAATAGTATCTATGTTATAATATTTTCACCTGTATGAATGTTTTAATAAAGGAAAGTATTCAAAACAAAAAAACAAAACAAACAAAAAAAAAGCAAAGGAAGGATAAACAAACAACAAAAAATAATGAATATTTAGATTACTCTACCAGACAAAGAACCATATCCGATTGAGGTGTATTTTGAGGGCCAAGGGAATATGGAATGACCAGTGGGGGGAAAAAAACAATATTTATGAATACCAATATGACCTTGTGCCTGGCTGCAGAGATGATGCATGTATTGTTATGAGTATTTCTTATTTTGTCATAAATATGTTTGCATGTATATACAAGTGGCTGCAGTTGTCTGTTTTGTTACATTTCCAACTATTTTTGAAAAAAAATGTATTCATTGTCATGTGCTATTTCTTTTATTTTCTTTTTTTCCTTTTATTTTGTACATTTAATAATTGAATATATAAACAATGAAAAACTAAAAAGTAAACACAGATTAATAAATACATATTTCAATTAAATGTACTGTATGCATGTAAAATGTTTTTTGAATCAAACAATATGTTACACAAAATATTTGGTTCATAGTCACCCAATCATACAGATTTGTCCTTTTGTGTCTGGTTTGCTTCCCTCAGCATAATATCCTCCAGGTTCATCCATGTTGTCATATGCTTTACAACTTCATTTCTTCTTATAGCTGCAAAATATTCCATCATGTGAATAGACCACATTTTGTTTATCCACTCCTCTGTTGATGGACACCTGGCTTGTTTTGAACTTTAGCAATCATGAATAATGTTGCTATGAACATCAGTGTGCAGTTGTCTGTTCATGTCACTGCTCTCAGTTCTGGGTATATACCTAGTAGTGGTATTGCCAGATCACGTGGCAAGTCTATGTTGAATTTCTTTAGGAACTGCCAAACAGTCCTCCACAGTTGCTGTACCATTCTGCATTCCCACCAACAGTGAATAAGTGTTCCTGTCTCTCCACATCCACTCCAACACTTGTAGTTCTCTGTCTTTTTAATAGTGGCCATCCTGATATGTGTGAAATGATATCTCTTTGTAGTTTTCATTTGCATTACCCTAATGATTAGTGATGTTGAGCATTTCCTCATGTGTTTTTTTTTTGCCATTTGCATTTCTTCTTGGACAAATGTCTATTTAATTCTATTGCCCATTTTTTAATTGGGTCATTTGTCTTTTTACTGTTGAGTTGTAACATCTCTTTATATATCCTGAATGTTAAACCCTTATCGGATATGTGCTTTCCAAACATTTTTTCCCATTGAGTTAGCTGCCTTTACACTCTTTTGACAAAGACCTGTGATGTGCAAAAGTGTTTAATTTTGAGGAACTCCCATTTATCTATTTTTTCTTTTGTTGCATGTGCTTTGGGTGTAAGGTCCAAGAAACCACCACTTACTACAAGGTCTTCAAGATGTTTCCCTATATTTTCTTCTAGTAGTTTTATGGTCCTCGTTTTTATATTTAGAACTTTGATCCATTTTGAGTTGATTCTTTTATAGCGGGTGAGATGGGGTTCTCTCTCATTCTTTTGGTTGTAGGTATCAAGTTCTCCCAACCCATTTCTTAAAGAGAATGTTTTGTCCTGTTAACATGGGCTTGGTAGGTTTGTAAAAAACCAGTTGACTATATAGGTGAGGGTTTATTTCTGGGTTCTCAATTCAATTCCATTGATCGATGTGTCTATCTTTATGAGAGTACCATGCTGTTTTGACAACTGTAGCTTTGTAATATGTTTCAAGATCAGGCAGTGAAATTCCTCCCACTTTGCTCTTCTTTTTTAGAATGATTTTGCCTATTCGGATGTACTTACCCTTCCAAATGAATTTGATAATTGCCTTCTCTAATTCTGTAAAGTAAGCTGTTGGGATTTTGATTGGTATTGCCTTGAATCTATAAATCAGTTTAGTTAAGACTGTCTTCACGATATTTATTCTTCCAATACATGAACATGGAATGTCTTTCCATTTGTTTTAGTCTTTTTAATATATTTTAGCATTATTTTGTAGTTTTCTGCATATAGGTCCTGCATTTCTTTGGTTAAATTAATTCCTACGTATTTGAGTCTTTTGTTGCTATTGAAAATGGAATTTTTCCTGATTTCCTCTTCAGATTGTTCAATACCAATGTACAAAAACATTACTGATTTTTGCCTGTTGATCTTTTATCCTGCCACTTTACTGAACACATTTATTAGCTTAAGTAGCTTTGTAGTGGATACATAAGGATTTTCTAATTACAGGATCATGTCTTCTGCAAACAGAGTTTCACTTCCTCATTCCTATTTGGATGCCTTTAAATTTTTGTTCTTGTCTAATTGCCCTAGTTAGAACTTATAGTACAATATTGAATAACAATGGTGACAGTGGGCATCATTGTCTTGTTCCTGATCTTAGAGGGAAAGCTTCCAAACTTTCCCCATTGAGTATGATGTTGGCTGTGAGTTTTTCATATATGCTTTTTATCATACTGAGGAATTTTCCTTCTATTCCTATTTTTTGAAGTATTTTTCTCAAAAAAGTATGCTGGATTTTTTTAAATGCCTTTTCTGCATCAATTGAGACGATCATGTTGTTTTTTTACTTCAATTTGTTAATGTGGTATATTACATTGATCGATTTTCTTATGTTAAACCAACCTTGCATACCAGGAATAAATCCCAATTTATCATGATGTATAAGTCATTTGATATGCTGTTTGATTTGATTTTCAAGTATTTTGTTGAGAATTTTTGCATCTATGTTCATTAGAGAGATTGTCTGTAATTTTCTTTTCTTGTAGTATCTTTATCTGTCTTTGGTATTAGGCTGATGTTGGCTTCATAAAATGTGTTGGGTTAATTTTCCCTCCAGTTCAATTTTTTGGAAGAGTTTAAACAGGATTGGTGTTAATTCTCTTCTAAATGCTTGGTAGAATTCACCTGTGAAGGCATCTGGTTCTGGACTTTTCTTTGCTGGGAGATTTTTGATGATGGATTCAATCTCTTTAAATGTGATTGGTTTGTTAATTTTTGTAGCATCAGTGTAGGTTGGTTGTGTGTTTCTAGGAATTTGTTCATTTCATCTAGGTTGTCTAGTTTGTTGGCATATAGTTTCTCATAATATCCTCTTATGATTCTTTTTATTTCTGTGGGGTCATTTGTAACTCCCCCTGTATTAGTCAGCCAAAGGGGTGCTAATGCAAAATACCAGAGATTGGTTGGTCTTTATAAAGGGTATTTATTTGGGGTAGAATTCCACAGTTACCAGGCCATAAAGCATAAGTTTCTTCCCTCACCAAAGTACATTGCCACGTGTTAGAGCAAGACAGCTGCTGACATTTGCCTGGGTTCAGGCTTCTTGGGTTCCTCTCTTCTCAGGGCTTTGTTTCTCTCTGAGCTTAGCTCCTCTGTTTCCACCACAAGATCAGCTGTAGACTAACAGGTGAACGGCCAGCTTCTCTTCTCCAAGAGAGTGCACTTTTTGGCAGCTCTCAGTTCAATGCCTGGTTGGAGTATATTTTTTGCAACACAGACCAGATCAATGTGATAGAGCTTCCTGTCTGGAGGTTAGGAGCCTTGTAATTCAAACTTTCTCTGAGACAGTTCTCCAGTCTTCTTTGGCAGCTCCCTTCCTTTTCTCAGCTATGAAATATTTCCACTCCCCTCTAAGTCCTCAACAATCAGTCCCTGTTAGTAGAGGAGGATATTGGGAGGGTTATATATCTTTAGCTCCTTGCATGCTCCAAGGCAAACAATGGCATAGCCCCACCTGGTCTGGAAGGGCTCTTGGGACACAGCAGACCAAGTTTGTGACTCAAAAGCTGAGTCAGCTTTAGGCTGTGTCTTTCTTTCTCCCCTTTCTTGGGGCATCCTCAACAATTATTCCCAGCTAGAAGAGAGGGAGATTATGAGGGTGAGATTTCTCCAGTCCTTTGCTGGCACCAAGGGCAAACTGCTATGTGATCTCACCTGGCCTGGTAGGGCTTGTGGGACACAGCACACCAACTTTGTAGGTCAGAAACTAAGTCTGCCTTAGGCTGTGTCCCTCTCTCTCCCCTTTGTTGGGGTAGTAGATCCCTGGAACCCCGTTTGCCTGTAGTCACAGATCTAGAGGCCTGAGAATTCTAAAGTGTCTTTAATGTGGGGGAGGGTAATGGCAACAGCAGCCCCTGGTTTCAACTCATGGTTCTGTCTCTGCAATTTCCCTCCTGTGACCCTCTCTCCTCTGGGCAGTGTCCAGCCTTTGTCTGAAGATCCTTTTCAGGGCTGTTTCAGCCTGTTCTCTTGCTATTTTTCTGGAGGAGAAGAGGTTCCCATGTCTTATTCCTCTGCCATCTTCCCGGAAGTCTCCCATGTGCTATTTCTGAGGCCTCTGTTTCCTTATCTCAGCAGTCAGCCATACACCTGACATATATTTCCTTCAATGCCAAGAACTGAAGGAAAAAAAAAAACTAAACTAAAAGACCTCTTCCTTTCTTTACAGATTGGCTGTGAGCTGCAGCACTGCTTCATATAAAATGTGGCTGCCCCCTACTCTAGTTTGACAGTCATATCCTTCTTGGGTGGATCCTAAAGATCAGCCAAAAGTGCAATCTTATGGTCATGTTTCCAATACTGAGCATTCACAAGAATCCAGGGTACCCCAGGTTTGTGTTAGCTCCAGGAGGCCCTTACTCCAATAAGAATCTTTCTGCTCAGCCTTGTTCTGCCCAGGCTTTTAGGTCTCCCTGCTGCTTGGCCCATTATGTGTTACTTACTGCATGTAGATTGTCTTCAAATGCTTTTATCAAATGCCACCTGAAAAGCTGCTCTATCTTGAGATAGATGAAATGAATGCCAATCTTTATCCCAGTCTTGCAAGGAACCCCCAGAATAGACAAATATTCACAATCACATTTATTTTTGTTCTTAGTGAAGGTCCATATTTCTTTCAGTGTAAACTATGTGTAAAATATGTTACAGTAAATGGCTTTGCAAGAGTGTGGCAGGAGAGAACATTGTGTTATAAGAATAGACAATTCATTTAAGAAGGTTTCTAAAAATTAGTGGAGATTAATATAGAAGTATTTGGAGAAATATAGTGCTTTATTTTTAAGATATGTATAGGCTAGTGAGAACAATCAGGTAATATTTATGATCCATAGATGAGTTAGAATAATTGAAGGAGCAAAGTCTTTAAGTTCATGATCCTGGGAATAGATTGGTTTTGTGTAAAAACAAGGAAAGTTCACGTATTTTAACAAGATATCAGGAAGGAAGACAGAGTCTGTGGGTACAGATGGATTAGTTTTGTATATTTGATAGTGGGAAATGGCTAACCTTGTTTTATCTATGCATTTAAAATAGCATTAGTATTTATAAACCGAGTGCACTGGAAGGGCTGCTGGAAATTGAGGGGAAAAGGAAACAAGTCTAATAGATCAATGACATTACTGATCACACTCTTGCAATCTTAGATAATAAATTTAAGTTAAACCAGTCAGCAAGATCATGCCTTAATCTGAAACCATGTTCAGCAGGGAGGATGGCTCCAGAATAGGCAGAGCTTTGGGTTTTGCCTTGTGAGTAAAGCAGACAGAAAGAACAAGTGTAGTTAATGCAGTGTGAAATGGATTGATTATATTGAACAATGATGAGATGAATATGTAAGAGAAATATTTAAGTTAATCTGTCAATGATCATGAAATAATTGTAAGATAAAACCATGAGCATATTAAATGAGTGTAAGACATTTGAAATTGAAAATTGATAATGAAGAAAACACAGGCATGGATATTGAAGTTAGAGTTGAGAAGAACTAAGGATTATTAAAGTCATGTGTTCATACACATTATTGACCTTAAGAGTTTGATTGCTGAAAGGACTCACAAGATGCAAGCAGTTTAAACTTAGGGAAGAGCTTTACAACTAGCAAAGGAGACAATATGCATTGCAAGGGGCTGACAACATCAGTCATGGACATTTTTGTCCTTCCACCGCAAGTCAGGGAGGACACATGCTCAGTCCATGTCTCAAGCTACCAACTACATATACAAATTGGGATGTATTAATAAGCCCAATCTGCTCATTTGTTGGCCACTCTTATAGTGAGCTGGTCATGTAGGCACATTCAATCTATGTGTCCAGGCTGCACCACCAAATCCCCCTCCCCACTCCAGGTTCTACCATCTCAAGTGCAAATCAAAAGTCCTATTGTAACTACAAAACTAAGCAGATAGGATTAAACATCTGAAACAACACTGGACCTGTGATGATTGACAACCATTTAGGTTTACTTAACAGATTCCACAGCTTTGGCCAAAGGTCAGTAGATCTACAGATAAGATTGTAGTCAATGCAGACTTGCTATGCAGGTAATAAGAAAGAAATTAATAGGACAGGAATTCAGACAATGGTAGCCATTGTAAAAAAAAATTTGAGAAGAGAGCTGAATTGATTGAAAAAATAAAAGAAATTCACAGCAATAATAGAAAAACACTTTTCTTAATATCAAAACCTGAATCTGTAGGTATAAAATGAACACTATATTCCTGTAAACAAGTGATAAAGTTTATTGAAACAAGAGAGATATTTTGCTGAACAAATCCATATTTATAAAATGAAGAAATAATTCTAAGGACACAAAAGCAGAACAAAAGTCTTGGGAAGTTGATAAATTACCTACAGCAACACTCAATTAAAAAACAAACAAACACTGGAGTAAATAAGAATTGTGTGTTATTTTTCAATCAAATTCCTCAAATATTTAAGAGAATGTATTAACTATGGCAAGCATTACTAGAATAATTAGAGGGAAAATACTATGAATTTAGAAATAACTAAATCAGGAACACTGATGATAAAGAGATGAGATGAATGGTTGTTTAGATATGCTAGTATTTTCTATTTTTATGTTTGGTATTCATTAGCAGTTATTAATCAGGAACAAAAGGTTTATATAAACAAAGTTAAAATTTACCTAACAGGTAAATTAAAATCTGAGAAAAATTATTCCAAACTATCAACTTGGAAGCACACAAGATCAAACAAAATTAAAATATATGGAGTAGATGAGAAAATTAATATAGAATAAGACAACAAATTTTGTTACATACCTTACTGTCATATCAATAAATGTAAGTGGAAAGCATCTTTAGATGAGGCAATATTTCAATATACATCAAAATGTTCATTCTTTTTAACCTACCCACCAATGTATCTTATAATTAAACTCAGATTGTGTACCACATTATATGTATATGCATATTCTTTACAGTAATGTTTATAATAAATATGGTAATAACAATAGAAATAAGCTTAAATGTTCATTAGTAGGAGACTGGATAAACACTTACTTAGAATAACTTTTACTATTGAAAACCTCAAAAACTGGCTTTATATAATTGCTATGCATGAAAAGAGACTGGAATTATGTGCAAGACCTGGTAGATGGTGGTAATTGATTTTGTTTTAATGTAACACCTTTATTGAGATAAAAACTTATATACTATTCAATTAAGCCTTTGAAAGTTTGCAATTTATTGGGTTTTAGTACACTTAGAGATTTGTGCAACCAAGAGCACTATCTAATTTTAATCCCCAAAAGAGAAAGATTATATTTTTAAACTAATCTATTCCTGTGGGTGTGATACCCTTTGATTGCATTAAATTTAGTTGAGGGTCCTTTGGTTAGATTACTTGATAAGATTGCTTCAGTGCTTTTGATTGGACTATGTCAGTGAGGCCTGGCTCAGGTTGAATCTTTGCCCCCTTGCTGGAAATGGAAAATACAAATATAAATGGAAAAACAGAAAGAGATACACAGACAGACACAGGAAAAGTACTCTGCCATATTAGATCCTACCATTCTGGAACTGAGTGAAGAGACCCAGTAAGAGACAAGCCCTATGCCTGGTTTTCCCATGCTGCAAAAAGGCAGGGGCCTTGGCAGAGGTGAGTGGCCTTATTGCTTCACCTCCTGGTGAAAGCAACTGTTATGGTGCCTCACGTTGGACTTTTCATGGTCTTGTAAGCTTTTAGCCCAAATAAATCCCCTAATAAAAGCCAGCCCATTTCTGGTACTTTGTATCAGCAGCCCTTTGGCAAAGTGAGACATGTGGCCTATGGGGCAGGGCCCAGCACACATGCGCTCACTCTGTCCACTGCTCAGGCTGCTCTTCCCACCATACCTTCCCCTCCACCTGCACAATTCCCAGTGACTCACTGTGCTATCTACTCTTCCAGGAAGCCTGCCTTGATGTGTCCCCTCTGGAGTGGGTGGCTTTCTGTGTTCCCATAATATCTTCTCCTGGTCTCTGTGTTAGCATTTACCATATTGTTATGCCCAACTCTACCCCTCCCCAGCTGTCAGCTCTAACAGGGCATGGACAGTGTCTGACACCCTATTCCATGGTCCCAGGTACCCAGAAGGCACTCCATAAAGGTTTGTTGAGTGACTGCAAGACTGTGAGGAAGTGGAAAGAGAGCAGACTTAGAAGGCATTCCCAGCAACTCTGAGCTATAGACCTTCAGGCTGGTCACTGCATGCCTTGAGATGAAGATTAAATAACATTAAGGTCCTCTCAGTGAGGACAGGAGGAGGCAGAGAGGAGGAGGAGCTGCAAGGCTTACCTGTTTTCTTCCTTGCTCAGACTAATATGGCTGTGCCCACCTCCAGATCTGACCCTTGAGGGGATCTGTCTTCATGTCCTGCATGAGCACATGCTTATGCACCTCCAAATGCAACCAGTCATTGACTTGTGGAAACTGAGGTCCAGAGACACACTGGAATGACCCAGGGCCTCTGATGTATGCAGAGCACAAGGGGTAATATAGGATGATTCCCTTCTAGACCAGGGTGCCAAGATGCCCCCCTGCATTTGTTTTCAGAATGAGGGCCCCTTCAATCCTAGGTCCATGGCTTAAACTTTTCCCATATGAGACAATTTTCTTTTTGGCCTCCCTGTATGGGTCCAGCATACATGTGACATCACAGGTGTGGACTATGGGGCTGGGGTCAGAGGAGGAGAGGACACCAGGGGGGTGAGCAGGTGGAATTGAGGAAGATTCTGGAGGCAGCTGTTACAGACAGTATGGTAATTATGTTCAGCTTTTAAAAATGGATGTTTACAATGCATAAATGTAAAATTGCAGCTTATAGCAGTTGTCATTTTTTAATGTGTTATAATTCACTTTACATGGTGTGAAATAAATATTTAAACACTGGTTAAAATAAAATAAAAAAATAAAATAAAATAAAATAAAATAAAATAAAATAAAATAATAAAATAAAATAAAATAAAATAAAATAAAATAAAATAAAATAAAATAAAATAAAATAATAACATTAAGGCCATAAGCCCTCTCTAGGCATGGACTTTCCTGAACAGCTGCTTGGCTCTTAGTGCTGGTATTGCAGCCAGCAAGGTCAAACCAGGGAGATCACTGTAGGACCCACAGTGTTCAAAGCAGAACACTGAGGTAGCCTCCTCATCCAAGGCAGGTGCTCAGTGACCTAAGCCTGGGTGGGGGGAGGGCTTGTGCTCCCTCAGCTCCTGCCAGCTTTCACCATTCTGTGTGCTGTGGCCAAAGAACCCTCCCCAATGTGCTCCCGAGATCATCAGGTTTTCATTCAGCAACTCTGCCCCAAGCACTCACCATGCACCCAGCTCTGTGTTTGGTCCTGGGTATGGAGTGAAAAGAATGCTGGTCGTCTCTGCCCATCAGGAGGTAGACAAAGTCTGAAAGCAAACACAAGTGCAAGAGAAGAACAAGGACTATAGAGAAAGCTCAGCAGGGTTTTGCGAAGAGGCCTATGGGACCACCAGGTGTGAGGGCCTGGAAGGACACATTGAGGTGACACATTGTGACCAGAATGACAAGAGGGAGCCAGCTCTGCACACATGTGGGAAGAGGGTGTCAGGGAGAAGGCACAGCAGGGGAAGAGAAGGTGGTAGAGGGAGTTTGTTCAGAAAGAAGGTTAGGAAGGCAGCTGCTGTGGGCAGAGCCTCAACTGAGGCTCAACTGGGGAGGAGCTGCTTCCCAGCTCTGTTGTTTTGATCCACAGGATTCATATTGGGATTGGAGATAGACTAAGAGAGGGAGAGTTACTCACAAGAGAGAGTGGTGAAGACAGCAGAGCATTTTGTGTAAGTCTTATGAGGGGTGCCCTGACATTTAGCCATATTTCTTTGTTTAGCAATGAGTCACCAGGCCAGGACTCACTCCAAGGGGTAGGGGGGTATATGAAGCTGCTTGTATCAGGAAGCAGAGTCAGCAGGGACCCAGGGCACAGGCAGCCACCACAGAGGTTGAGAGGAGGCAATTACATCTGACTCTAAATGCAATGGGAAGGCTCTGGAAGGATTCTGACACAGTAACAATGACTGAATTTCATCTTTTTTTAACCTCATCATGATACAGACTGAGACAGCAATCCAAGAGTGAAAGTGATTTTCTTAAGATCACACAGGCCTACCCAGCCCTGTTTTGATTTGTATTCAATGTTATATCCATCCCCTTCCTGTGTATTCCATGTCTACATCTGAGTATTAGCTATGTGGGAAACAAGACTATGGTATTTGCAGTGTTTGCCCCACATACACTTGATGACACCCCAGGGAAGCAGATGCCAGAATTATTCCCACAGTGTTGATGAGGAAACTGGGGGCCTCAGTGGGTAGTCTGGGGTCACAAAACTGAAAAGAAGGAGTAGCTGGGTCTCAACCCAGCTGGGTCTTCACATAGCTAGGGCCCAAGCTGCACACAGACCTTCCCAGGTAGCTGTGCAGAGGAACTTGCTGGCAGAACTGTGTCCAGTTAACAAAATGGTATAGGTGAGGAAGATAGTCACAAAGACCTGCAGAGGGATTTTTGAGGAGTTTTAACCATTGAGGGGTGCAGGGAAAGGAGACCTAAGAGGTGACCTCACTTCATTGGTGAGAGACCCCAACAGAACTTGGAACTCTGGTAACCAGGCACCCAGATTCCAAAGGCAGCCCCATTCCCAGCTCACTTGGCAGGAGACACTCGAGACAGCAACATGTTCTCCTGTTGTGTGCCTAGATCCCGAGGCTCAAGTCTAAACCAACCTAGAAATGTGACCCTTTTCTATCACTTTTGACATTGGCTCAGGCCTCAACCACAAAGCCCCTGGCCATCGGCCAGGAGATACCCAAAGGTAACATGGGGTGGCCCAGGCCCAGCCAATTCAGCACTTGCCACTACTGTACTCCTGCCTGGGCAGCCACACATGCCATCCACCTCCAAGTGAGTGGGAGGCATGAGCAGTGAGACCACCATGGGAAGGGGCAGGCCAGTAGGGATGTGAACCAAGTAGGTCCTTCCTTGTCACCTGCCAGGTCATGGCAGGAAGGGTGAGGAGGCGTATCTTGGGGTGGCACCTATGTGTACCAGTGTTAATCCTGAGCCCTCAAGTTGTCATCTCATCTCCAATGGGGCTGGAGGGAAAGGCAAACACCCATCTGGGCCTGATCTGGGACCCAGCCCAAACGAGGCATGTCTTCCCTTGTGGAGTAGGGCAGGCCACTCACTGATGCCTCTTGGCCCAGCTCTCAGGCAATGTCTTCACAGATCTCCACACAGGTTGTTGGTGAGGAGCTGGAGGAAGGGTTCATCTACACCCTCTCTCTACAGAAAGTGCAGGTACATTGTGGTCCTGGGCAGGGCCAGCACCATTTCCAAGTGGGAGCAGGTGTTGATGGGGGTCACAAAACACCAGGAGAGCACCCCAGGACCTTGATCCCACCCTGGCCACATGCCAGCTCCCTCTCCCATGGTTTTCATGCCCGAATGACCCAATACCCCAATTCCTGAGGCACCTGTGTCCCTACCAATCACCTACCACACTGCCATTCTATAGAGCCGGGGGCAGGTCACTTCAAATGGTTAAAAGAATAGCAGAATGGAGTCTTTTGCATGGGTTTCCCTTCAGGATAGGCTGAAGGGTGGGCTCCCTTCAGATATGTGTGCATTTTGCTGCTGTATTTCTGTTCCACTCCCTGGCTCCATGTCCCCGGGCAACAGTCTTCGTGACTGTCCTTCCAAACTCCCTCCAAGGCATACAGCTCCTCTTGCTTAGGAGGGTTCTTGCCATCACCCATAACCATCCCCTTGACCTTCCCAGGTCAGGAACTGAGGGCTGACTAGGCTGCCCAATATTCCACAATATTCCAGATGGGAGGTGGCTTAGAGCAATGATTTGGCCTTCAGTACTCCTGGACCTCGAATGGACATTTCCTGTGACCCTGTCAGCACTGCTGCCCTGAACACCTCCCATGTGCCCAAGGCACTGATCCTACCATTCCCAAGGGGACCCAGGAAAACATGGCTGGGCAGAGGACATGCAGACAACACTTTCAACAGTGAGGGCCAGATAACTTCCCTAAGGCTGGAGCAGTTCAGGTACCACCAGCTCTCTGTGCGGGCAGGAGTGTCCCTGCACCCTGCCTAGAACCAGCACTTTATATTTTCCTTCATTTACCAGATCTGGGGTCAGGGTGGCAAATGGCATAGCCTTGTGGCTTTAGCCCCCTGAGCAGTGGAGCCTTGAAAGTTGTTTACAGACCAAGTGGGTCTGCTATTCCCTGAGACATCTGTTCAGATCCTCAGGCCTGCAGGGAACTTTCACCCCCCAGGGACACTCCAGGTATCTACCCTTTCCTGGGTGTGGGGTTTCATCTTTCAATTATTTCCTCACATCAAATTCAGTTTGAAGGCTGAGGACCTTTCTCTGCTAGAGACAAACATGTCCCCCTCAGCCTCAAGTTGCTGAGGGATTGGGTGCAACAAGTCTGCCCATAGCCCCAGCCCCACCTGGGAGCCCACCATTCTGCTTCTGACCACATGTACCTCCTCTGTCCCACCCTAGAGGAAGAATGAGTCAGCCCTCTTGAGGGATGAGAGCCCTACGGTGCAGACAGTCAAGGCAGGCCATTGGGAACACCTGGTGCCCGCCTTCCAGGAGGGTGACCTCATATACATCAACATCTTCTTTGGGACATATCGGGTTTTCACCACCACAAGGCAGGTCCTGGACCTGCTGTTCCAAAGGTGAGTGCCTGCCCCATTCCTGGTCACTTGATTGCTCCAACTTGCTTGTGTCTCAGAAATGTCATTTCACCCACTGGCCTCAGTTTCCTCCTTGGGAAGAGGGTCAGTAAGAGGACCATCCTCCAATGTTAATTGTAAGGACTAACTGGGAGAATCCATAGAAAGTGCTTCCTCGAGCTTGGCTCAGTGGACAGAGTGGCTGGAGGGGCAGGGTTGTTTCTAGGCAGGACTTTCCTCTTCCCAGTGAAGAAGCTCTCAGCCTCACTCCCTTACTGGCCCCAGTTTCCTTATTTCTAAATGAGGTTTGAGAACACTTTGGGGCCTCCAACCTTGGTGTGGTCAGAGCAGGGGTCACTGTAGGCTCCCAAAGGTGTCCAGGACCCCCTAGTTCTGAGAAGGTGTTGCTTAAGGCTCATTCCTTCATCAAGTATACATCAAGTGTCTACTATGTGCAGGCACTTATTGAGACATGTAGCTTCATGAAGTGAACAAAGCAGACAAAAACCCCTGCTCATCTGGGTTCCACTTGAGTTGGGGCCACAGGCAATAACAAGAGTCATCTTAAGCAGGGGGTACACTCAGTAAGTTAGCTGTGACATACTCATGCTCTACCCTAGATATGGACGTAACCATGGCAGTGCCAGGCATGGTGGATGCCTTGAAATGAAAAAGCGAGTGCACATTGGGTGAGTGGGAGGGACTCTTCTCACCACACACCAGTGTGGGGAGTTGGGTGGTAGGTGGCAGGGAAGGGCTGGGCAGAACACTGGGCCCCACACATCCTATGACCCCCCTGGAAGGCTGAGTCCAGAGAGCTTCCACCTCCAGTTGGAAAGGAGTCAAAGGAAGCTTTGGGTGAGGTCCTGGGACACTGGCTGTAGAGGAAACTGGTGTCTCATTGTAGGTCCCCAAGAGAACCTTTCCCCACCACAGTCCATCACAGCCTCAAGGCCCCCAAACACCACGTCATACAGACCCAGGAAAGGAGGTGTTGAGCAGCCTGCTCCAAATATGCCATGGACCTCAGTCCTGTCTGCCTCCTGCAGGATGGCAGGGATGGCTGTGAACCCCTATCATATGGGAGGGTGGTGTCAGTGGGAAGAGGAGACACACACATGACACGTGGCAGAAGATGAGGCAGCTCTTTGGGGTAGAATTTACTGGGTGGGGACCACAAGTTTCCAGGGCAGGAGGAGAGATTTTGTCCCCTCATCACTCACAAATTGATTAAGCTCCTACTGTGTGTCAGCACCAGGCTAGGGCAGACCAGTCAAAACCCTTCCCTGTCCTTATGCACTTTATGTTCCAGAAGGAGGGCCCCTGGGGACAGCAGGGAAAGAAATGCCAGGTTCTGACTTGCTGCCCACCCACCTGCCCTCAGCACCCTCTCCTCCCTGCTGGGCACCTGGATGGACCAGTATACTGAAGATTTCCTACAACCTACAGGCTCTCCCTGCCTCAGGCTGCTGGTGGCCTACACCCAGGTCCATCTACCTAGCTCTGCCCTGGAGTATCGTGCTGTAGATTTCCTTTCACAGACGACCCACTGGAAGCCCATTGAGGCAGACCCAAAGGGTGAGGAGGACTCAGGGTGGTAGCATGTGAACTTATGGGGTGGGGACTGGGATGGAATCCTATAGGAAGGAACAACCAGAAGTTTCCCTTGGGTCAGAAGCAAGGAGGAGCCTCAAACAGGGCACCTGGGAGACTGCAGTCTGGGAAGACTTTTTTGGGCTGGATCTTCCCCTAGGGGTAGTGAGATCTGCTCTGTATTTGAAAGACACTTGGAGCCATTCATGATGTGGAACCTACCTCTTCTCCAGCTCCTTTGTCAGCTCCAGAGCTGCAAATGCCTCTAGTGCAACATGGAGTGCCAGTTCCACCACATGCGGCAGACACAGGGGCAGTTCCTGTGTCTGCCACAACATTGCCACCTTACTGCCAGCTACAGAGTTTGCACCAGTGCTTGCTCTGGAAATCGAGCCTGATGCATTAGCTGCATTCCCAGATGTAGCAGCTGCTGGTAGGCAGTTCCTGAGCTGGAGGCAGTCCCTCCTCTACCTCCAGTGCCACCTACACAGTCTGTACCAGGGCCCATTTTGGAGCTACAGCCTAACTCACCTCTCAAGTTGGAGGTAAGTCTGGCAACACAACCAGAGCCAACACCAGAGCTCAAATCAGCACCAGGGTGGACTACACCACCAAAGCCTTCCTGTCCCTGGTCACAAGCATCACAGAAAGGGCTGGCTGGGGAGAAGGCTCATCTCCTGGCTTTCCCTCCTGAGCTGGTGGAAGAGCAGTTGGCACAGATGGATGCGGTGAGCAGTTGGACTTGGCAGGATGGAGCTGGGGGGATCTTCCTCCCAGGATCTGCAGTCCCAGTCTTAGCATCCACTGATCCAGAATCTTATGATCTGGGTCCAAAGCCTGGCTCCACTCCCAGCACTGTAACCTGGGCAAGCTTGTTAATATCCAAGCCCACACTGGCCCCTTCTGGAGAGTAGATGTAGGAAACTAACCATAACTGCCATTCACACTGACTGTGAAGATTAAATGAGAGCAAAGAAATACTAAGCCTGAGGGGGCTTGGCTCTTGGGGAGTTGAAGAGAGTTCACTGTTAACTGGCTACATGGGTGGCCACTCTGTGCTGGGGTTCTCCACAGCATCGAAACTAATAAGACCCTGATGTGCACTAGATCCTTTGGCAGGCACCTACAGTCTCTGGTCCCCCCAAGGATCGTGCACCTGACCTCAAGCAGGCCTAGGAGGCATTATCAGGAGGGGATGTGGAGGCCTGAGGCACCTCTGGTGCTGGAGTCTGTGATATGGACTTCAAAGTGCAGTTCTCTCTTTCCCGCTAGCCTTGGGCCCTGGGTCACTCAAATGTTAGGTCCCCTCAGGGGACAGAGAACACACACTGTGCTTATGCCGCTGAGCTCCAGCTGTGACCTCCTGACCCTGGCCTGGGTCCATAGGGCCTGTGGGATCTGAGCTGCATGGGTGCAGAACTGGCTGACATCTCCTTCTCTCCAGGAGCTGTTCAAGAAAGTGGTGCCTTACCACTGCCTGTGCTCCATCTGCTCCCAGGGCAACAAAAAGTGAAAGGAGCACGTGGCACCTACCGTCCATGCAATCATAACGCAGTTCAACCGTGTGACCAACTGCATTATCTCCACCTGCCTCGGGGACCAGAGCATGAAGGCTCCAGACAGAGCCTGGGTGGTGGAACACTGGATCGAGGTGGCCAGGGTATGCTCAGGGCACCCTCTCTGGGTCCTGGAAGCCCTGTCTGTTCTTATTGGCTTTCAAGACTAGAGGTCCTCCCTGGTCTGTAGCTCAATCCTGCACTAGCATCACTAATGACCAAGGCTACTCCCTCAGTTTGAGTGTGGGTGTCCCTCCCTGGGTCCACGGTGTGCCCTCAGGGTCTCCCTGGGTGTCTGTCTCATCCAAGAGGGGCGATGTCAGCTGAGGGGCCTGAAACTGGAGCAAGGGGGCATTCAGACCACACCTCATGGCTCATTCTTTCCTCTCACCAGGAATGTCAAATCCTCAACAATTTATCCTCTTTCTATGCCATCCTCTCTGCTCTCAAAAGCCACTCGATTCACCATCTCAAGAATACATGGGAGGAAGTTTCCAGGTGGGCAGACCTCTGTCCAGGGGACAGAAGGTTGGACCAGGGACTCCACAGACCCAGGCATCTCCCATCAATTAGCCTGAGAGGCAGTGGCTCTTGGGCAGGTGCCAGGTGGGGTGGGACTCTAGGTCTCCACATGACCTGAGGTCAGCTGTACTGCCTCAGCACTGGTTCTCTCCTCTGTCAGTTACAGAGTTGAACCAAATGGGAGAATGTCAAGTGGTTGCTTCTCAGCAACACACTCTGTCCGATTGAAATCTACATGTATCAAAACCAGCTGAGCATGAAATGGGAATGGGGGTCCCTGTTGTGCCGACCTGAGAGCTCAGGTCACAAGTAACACAGTGTCCTGCAGCACCCAGAGCTATCCAGTTTCAGCACCACCCACGCAGGAAGTCCAGGAGGCTAAAATAAAGTGGATTGGGCTTATACCCTCCCACCTACTCTCTCCTTCTCCTTCCTTCTTGCCCTCCCCCAGGGACACCTTCCACCTCTTTCAGAGGCTGTATGAGATTTTCTTAAATGAGGACAACTATGCAGAGAGGAGTGAGCAGATCATCAAGGTAAAGATGGGGCTTGGGGTTAGGGCTCAGGAGGTGGGGTTGTTAGTTTTTCATGAAAACTTCTTTAAAATCATCCAGTCTAGCCTATTCTGGAAGAAGATGAAGTGGGATATGTTTGTTTTGTGGGCAGGTGGGGGGCAGTTGTAGGGCAGTTGGCTGTGGTTCTTGGATGTGGTGGAAGTGGCTGGGATGTTCCAGGAGGAGATGATGAACTGGCAGAAGTCTCCACCCACACAGGAGGGTCTCATAACTGTGTCATGTTATGAATGACATGTGTTCCAGAGAGCTATGAGAAATATATGGGAGAGAAGAAACTATCATGGTCCTTCCTGACTATTACTAGAAGCTTCCACATAAAAGAGGAAGCAAAACTTCAATGTTCAGTTCTCTTGGCAGCCCCATCATACCTGGACAATCAGACCGGGCACCATGGAGACTGATTCCTGTGTGGATGCTGTGACTTGTCTGCAGACAGAATATCCTGAGTGAACCCCAGGGTAGGGTATGCCTTTGGCATAGCTTTGGGCAGACATTGGGGTCTCCACTCCAGTTGGATGGATCAGACAGGAACTGCTCAACTAGGCCTCCAGAGACACCCCATCCTCAACTCCATGGCTGGGATGACATAAAGTCTCACCACACACTCAGAGGCCTGGAGAACCAGACACCAGTTAGTGATGGTGTGATGGGGTGGCAACAGCTCAGACAAGGTGTGGCGGGAGAAACCTGTCTTCCAATGCCCTGGGTGAATCAGGCCAAGTCTACACCATCTTAGGCCTCTGAGTTCTCACATGGAACAAAGGCATGACCTTCCAGTGGTGTCGCCCTCATGGTGAGGTGGTGAGGTTCAAGGGGGGAAAGAAAAATGGCTGAGTGTTCCTGTGACTCTGAGGTGGATAGCATGATGGCCAGAGCATCCTTGCTAGCAGGCAACACAGGCTTCTGGATACCTGATGAGGATGATCAGGTGTTTGACCTCAGATCACAGGTGAACAGAAAGGCTCAGGGAGGCCAGTCAGCTTGCAAAAGTTAATGCAGGGGACATCGGGCATGTGATGGCAGCAGATTTCCACCTGCCCACTTGGTCCAGGTGTCCAAGACACAAGGGGCCATAGATGAGGGGTGGAGGGCTTCACTGACCTTCTCTTCAACCTTGCCAGGAGGGCATCTCCAAGTTTGTTACCCTGGAAAGGATTCCCAAAAGAGCCCAGAAGCAGCCACAGCAGGAGAGGGTGAGTTGCCTGAGGCCAGGAGGTTCAGGACAGGGTGGCCTCCAAGTCAGCATGGGGGCCCTCCTCAAGCCCATCCTTCCTGCCACTGAGCTTGGAAAGCCTCCCTTCAGTGTCACTTCCCCTGCAACCTTTAGGGCAGTGAGCTGTGGGAATCCATGGGGAACTAGATGCAGCCAGTCAGAGCAAGCGCCTGGAAGACCTGAATCAGGGTGGATTGGGTGGTGGAGGGGGATAAACTTGGTTATTTTAGAAAAGACAATGCTGGGAGGTAATTGCAAAGGAGTTTGGGGTCCTTGGAAGCTGGGAAGGTATTTTATGGGTGAAAGCTAAATGTCTGTGACTGTCCCAGGGAAAAGCTGTGTGGTTCTAGGGGTCTGAGACTGAGGGGTTTTCAGGGAAGGGTCTTGGGGGCACCTGAGAACTTGTGCTCATCTCCACCCTACCCTATGCCACAGGGTGTCATCCAGGGCATTGTCCCATGCCTGGGGACATTCCTCACTCAATTTTTGATGGTGGACTATGCCATGCAGGAGTATCTGGATGTAAGTGAGCCTGGGGGCTGAGGCAGGGTGGGAAAGAGACCCTGAGGCTTGGGAGGAGAGGCCTTCTCCCTGAACCCTGAGCTCTTACCAGTGGGCATACCACATCTCTTGAGAGACTCACAGCGCCCTGGGAGCTGGGGTGCCATGGCTGCCTTGCAGACGAGTAAAAGTAGGCTGGTCCAAGGGGCCATCTCTCCATTGTCTTCAAAGGCTGGGAGTGGAAGTTTTCTCTGTCTCCACTCCCAGTCCCCACTCCTGGCACCCAGAAGTCTGCCTGGGTCCGTCCCTGGTCTGGGCTACTCTGTGCATGTTTAACTCTGCAGTCATTCAGTATGACAGAGGCTAAGGGGCAATGGGCATGGCAATGGATTGGGGCCTCTTTATGATGGATGCAAACTCTCTGCCTTCCAGGGGAGGATGGTCAATTTTTTTTTTTTTTTTTACTTTTCTTTCAGTTTATTGTTTGTTTGTTTTTAAAATTTTTTATTTATTTTTATTGTGGGTAAAAATCAAAATTCTCACAATACATACAAACATTTGCAAAATGATATATAAATATATATGCATATATGTGTATTTTAAGAGGTGCTTAGATTACCCAAAATATTACACGGAACCCACTGGGATTCCCATGTTGGCCACCTCCCACACCTCCCACCACATCCCACACAAACATCTCCCACAAGTGTGGCCCACCAACCTCAATGAACTTACACATCCTGGAGCATTGCCACCAACCATAGACCACAGTTTTGACAAAAAGAGGGTGAGTAGCTGTTGCCATCACTGGGGGTGTGGGGGGGATGGAAAACAGGGACCCTTCTGGGCAGGACACCCCGAACTGCATGCAACTTCCTCTTAGATTGATGGCGAGAGTTTGAGGAGAAAAGTCAGGGCTGAACCCTCCCTCTGGAGGGTGGAGGTTATATGTGGGGTGGGTGTTATACGTGGGATGAAGGACATCTTCTTGGAAGATGAGTTGTGTGAACTGAGCCCTGAGGGTAGGTAGAGCCTGGAAGGGAGTGGAGGAGTGGGGAACCCATAGAAGCAAAAACAGCCACTGGCCCCCTTCCCACCCAGCAAGCCCACCCAGGTCTCAGCAATGCTTCTTCCTTCCCTCTGGCCCCAGGAATACCAGATGGTCACTGAGCTCCAGCAGCTCCAGGCAGGCTGCTGCTATGACTCCTTTGTTCCCAACAAACAATTTGGGGCCTGGTTTGGGGCCTTGGAGCAGCTCAGCGAGATTGACAGTTGAGGCCAGGACTGGATTTGGCAACTCTAAGGGGGCGATCACCCTGCTGGCTCCTGGGTCAGCATAGGCCCTGCTGTCTGAAGAATCTGGGGCACCCAAATGCCAACTCCTGTGTGGACACTGGGAGGCAGCCCTGAGATGTGGCTCCCAGGAGCCTCACAGCCACCACACTGTCCTCTCTGTAGCTACCACTTGTCTTGTGAGCTTGAGCCCCCATCCCGGTCAGCCAGTAAGAGCTTCATGGACAAACACCATGCAGAAGGCATCAAGTCTTGGAGTGAAGAGTGAGTTCCCCATCCAGAATGGATAAGTGTGGGCTGGCTCGGGACTCAGGGAAGCTTCAGGATAAGCGTGGGCTTGGGGAGCTTGACACTTTAGCGCTCCACACCCAACCAAGCCTTTGACTGGGGAGAGTTGCCCAATTTCTGGGCGTGTTTCCTCTTCTGTGAAATGGAGTGATGCTGCATGATCTCTAAGGCAGTCAAAGCCCACTGGCTCCTTTAGATGGGCAGAGCACTAAACAGGTCCAGTAGTAGCAGGGCAGAAATTTGGTTGCAACTCCAGGGAGGCCCACAAGGTAAGCCGACCATCTTTCCAGCAGCCAGGCCCCAGACACTGAGTCCAGTGGTAGCAGCAGCCCCCACTCCAGTGTCAGCTCCAGTGTGGCCCTGACTTCAACAGCAGGGATGCAGCTGAATCACCTCACATACACGTGGCTGGCCCCTCAAGTTCTAAAGTGAAAATTCACCTGGACCATGTCCCAGAGTCCCAAGATGGCCAGGAAACAAAGGTGACTACCCACCTCCTCTCATGTCAGGCCTCACCCTCACCCTCCCTCTCCTGTGCTGGCTTGGCCTTCTCCGAGTTCACAAAGAGGTCGAGGATTGTTGACAACTACAGTACTTCTAGAGCCTCCTGGAGCTTCTCAAGCAGCCCTGGGGTGCCCCGAGCCTCCAGACCTTCTGCTGATAAAGCTGTCACCCAGTTGGAGCAGTTGACCTCTGCATCATCACAGAAATCCTCCACTGTCACATCAGCATCCAGAGGAAAATCCTCTTCCTCGTCATCCATCAAACCCAAGGCCACCCGGACCAGCCATAAGTGCCCTGACTTCAGCAGCGAGATGCAGCTGACTCACCTTACATACATGTGGCTGGGTCCTCAAGCTCTAAAGTAACATTCCACCTGGACCATGTTCCAGAGTCTCAAGATGGCCAAGAAATGAAGATGAATGCCCACCTCTTCTCATGTCAGCACTCACCCTCACACTCCCTCTCTTGTGCTGGCTTGGCCCTCTCCATGTCCACAAAGGGATCAAGGATTGTGGACAGCTACAGTACTTCTAGGGTGTCCTGGAGCTTCTCAAGCAGCTCTGGGGTTTTCCCAGCCTCCAGGTCTTCTACTGATCTAGCTGTCACCCAGTTGGAGCAGTCGACTTCTGCATCATCACAGAAATCCTCCACTGTCACATCCGCATCTGGAGGAACGTTGTCTTCCTCGTCCTCCATCAAACCCAAGGCCAAGCGGACCAGCCACAAGCGCCATGACACACAGCCACGCTATAAAAGGTACATGGGCAACTGTTGCATCATCTGCATTAGCCTGTTTGAGGACAATGACAACAAGTACAAGAATATCCTGGTGAGCCGGGCATGCGGCCATCCCCTCGGGTCCCTCACTGGATCAGGCAGTAGACACATAAGAAAAGACATGTTCCCTCCCTGCCATCCTGGAGCAGACTTCTTAATGGTTGGGGAAGGACAGACAGCCTCCTCCAGAAGCAGGAAGAGTGTGAGTTCAATGGCAGTCAGGGCTCAGAATGGTGGACATAGGGGTTGCGGCTGGCACACTGAGTGAGGAAGGCCTAAGAAGGGATCTATGAGACAGCTCAAAGTGAAGGAAGGGAAAGCCTGCCAGACCTGATGGAGACATGTGCTTGGCCAGCCAGAGGGATAGCCTGGAGGCCAGGGTGAAGGAGTAGGGGTCAAGGGGAAGAGCTGAGGTCAGAGAGGTGTTGGGAGCTGGGTCACATCAAGCCCTGTGAGCTGATGGACAAAGCTTGACTTTCTCACATGTGGAGATGGGACTCACTGGAGGGTCAGAGCAGAACAGTGACAGCAGGTGACCTTTGGTCTCAAAGTGGAGATTGGGCCAGTGTGTGGAGACACTGGTCAATGATGGGCTGCTGAGGTGACCTAGAAGTTAGGATGGGGTCTGTCCCACAATGGTGGCCTTCAAGGCATGAGCAGGAACCAGATCCTGGATGGGATATGCAGATGGAGCCACCCCAGTCCCCACTGCACAAAGGCTGGCAGAACTGTCATGTTAGACACCCACCCCAGGCTGCACTTCTCTTGTGGCTAGGAGCAGGTGTTGTTTTAATAAGCTGTCACTTGACTGACTCATGACATGAGCCCTCCCTGTAGCTGGGCCCTCATGGTCAAGGCAATTGCGGTTTGGACCTTGCTGACCACAGCTGCATCCTGGAGCCCAGGGCAGTCCTGGTGTGCTGTAGGTTGTCATGTAGCCCTTCCTCCTCTCTGACATCTGGGCTTGGGCTAGATGTCATGTGCTCTGCCCTGGGGTTTCACTGCTACCTGGAAGTGTCCTGGAGGGGCAGGGTCAGGGCAAGGGCACTCCCTGAAGACAAGCCATTTCCCATGATTGTGAGGCAGGAGGTGAAAGAGAGAGGCCTAGATTTCACTCCTCAGTTCCCACCCTCAGCTGCATGGTCACCCTTTGTCCCTAGAACCCTAGGAGCCCATAGCAGTTTTCAGGCTGAAGACCCAGGATTCAGCCTATAGGGCAGGGGTTTGGACCCACACTGGGAAACAACCTCAAGACAGAGGTGGAGGTTCTTATAGGAGATGGTTGTAGGAAAGATTGGAAAGACCCCTCATTCCATGGAGTTCTCCCCAGGTGAGCAAGAGAAGACAGTGAGGTCCCTATAGACCCAGCCCTGACCAGAGATGGCTTCATAGAGTCTCTGGCAGCTGCACTCTGGGGGTGGTGGCTCCAGGACCCAAGCCCTGAGGACATGTATCTGGATCCACTGCAGGTGACTGACCAAGAAATGGCTCTAGCTGTGATCCACAAGGCCCTGGAAGAACACAACCTGGATGGGGACAAGCCAGAAGACTGCAAACTGGTACAAATCATTTCAGAAGATCAAAGTAAGTCGGGGGATGAGTTGGAGAGAGTGTTGGTGGATTGAGTAGGCTGAGTACCATGTCCCCAGCCTGAAGGTCTGAGGCCACCTGAATCCAGTATACATAAGAGCATGGTGGGTAGGCACCCTGTCCACAAAAGCATGCTGCTCAGAGCAGCCCTTGGTGTCCATAGCATCTTCTCCTGAACTGCTCCTTCTCCCTGGACATGACCTTGTCCTTGGGAAACCAAGTTCAAAGCTAACAACATTGAGGTACCCAGAGAAAGGGATTTTCACCTTGGACCATGAGCAAGATGGCCAAGCAGAGGGGCTCAACTTGAAATGTGTCCTCTGGACAGGAGGGGATGGATGCACCTCCAAAAGCATGACTGGTAGGCACAAGCACCAAACATGCTACAGTCCATGCCTTTATGATGGTGAAAACTAGATAAAATATCCTTGATCCACTTAGGAGGCCCTAGGGAGCTGAGTATTTAGCAAGTGGGAAAGTGAAAGTATCCAAAAGAATAGCACAGAACCAGAGCAAGGCATCCTGGGCTCTGAGGCCTTAGATAAGTTTCTCAAGCACCAGGGCCTTTTTCTCATTCCCTGAAAGGGTGAGAAAATTAACCAATGTATGCACACATGGTATGTATGTGCACAATAAAATTAACTGGGTTCTTGTCAATGAGCTGATTCCCTTCTCCCAGCCATTAGCCCAGGCAATTTAAAATGACTCCCACCATTCCTAGAAGTTGGTTCTAAATCCTCCTTTGTCTTTCAAATGGGAAATGGGAGCTGTGAAGTGTGACATAGGGCAGAAGGACCCATCCCACAGAACAGGAGGACTGAGGACTGGAGAGGTTAAGAAGGGAGATGAATAGCAACAACACTGAGGCAGAGCCAGAATTCCAGCCCAGTGTTTCTTTCTAGCTGGCTCTAGGCCAGGAAGACAGGAAGAAAATACCATCAAAGTGTAAATACTTGCTGGGTGTCAGGTACTACCTGGTCATGGAGGCCTTCAGGAACCCTGCTTGGGAGGCCTGGGCCAAGACTGCTCTTACTGGGCCCCAGTAGACTTGTCCTGGGTAGGGCTGCATTAGGGGGCCATGCACTGGGTACTAGAAATCCAATTTCAGCCCTGAGATCCTGAGAAGAGAAGGTGGCAAGGAAGGGGTGGAGGAGTAGATGACCTCTTGACAGCTCCATTCTGAGGTTGGCATTCATGAGTCATTGTTACTTTTCAAACAAAGGTCCTTGATTTTTAGCTGTGCCTCTGCAGACTCTTTCCTTCAGGCAGGCATCATTCAGAGGGCTCCTTTTTGGTCCTGGAATAGGATTGGGGAATTCAGGTCCCTGGCTGTGGCCTGCTCTTGTGGGGGAACAAAGCGTTGGTGTGTCCTGTGATCACTCAGAGCACAGCTGGCCACCTCTCTGTCCCACTTCTCAGTGCTACAGATCCCGGACAGCGCAAATGTGTAATATGCTATGCAGCCCTCGCCCAAGTATCATTTTCTGCTTATGAAGTAGGATACACCCATGGATGACAAGGTTAAGAATAGAGCTATCTCAGTCTTTCTGGGGAAAAAGCAGAAGGGACCCAAGTTCCTAAAGTGGCAATTCTCATTGGCCCCTCATGCCCACCAGCCTCAGCCTCAGGGTCACCCTTCCCAGGTCTGCCTGGCCAAGTAGTTTTCCTGACCCCAATCTCAGTGGGCCAGGCAAGGCAGGCACTTCCCTTCCCACCAGCCAGTCTGGACCACCCTCAGACTCCACTTAACCCCCTGCACCTCTCTTCATGCCCTCAATGACTCTGCCCTTTGAAAGGCTGTTCTGGGCTTCTGTGACCAGTCACTCATTTAGGGGACAACTGAGGGTCTCACTTGGAGCCCTTGGATGACATCTGTGATATTCCAGGGTTCCCAGCACAGCCTCTCCCCATGCTAGCCTTTTTCAGGAGTGAGGGAATCTCTCCTCACTCCCACACATGTGCCCCCATTCCTCAGAAGTAGATGGAAAGACCCTCATCACTGAGCTCACTCTCACTGAGTGAGTGAGGAGGGGCCCAGTTGGGTCCCAGTTTTCTCAAATCTGATGCCACTGTAAGGGCCACGCCCCACTGTCTCTGAGACTTTATGAGACTATGCTAAACATGGTTAGTCAGAAAGAGGATTTGGTGAGATTGGAAAACATTTGAATTTATGAACAAAGAGCAAAAAAAATTATATATAGAGAGAGAGCGGAGGGGCAATATTTATCTATTGTAAATAGTAAATGTTACATGAGTATTTTATTATTAAAGACTTGTTTCAACTACATTCTCAGAGTTGTTGATTGGTTCTTTCATTTACTGTGTGAATTGAAATGAGTTGAAGCTTCTCACATTGCTCATTCAAATAAGATCATGCAGAGTCATCAGTTTATTCATGCAGAGTCATCAGTTTATTTTAGAAGGGAGAAGAGAAAAGAGCCAGCCACCCTTCCCTGGCTTACTGAAGCAAACACAGAAATCCCCTTTCACAGAGCAAATGTGCATTTCAATGTCAATACACCTAGAAGGAACTGAGACCACCCATGGGGATCATCAGGATTTAGATGATGAAGGTACTTCCATTCACAAGGTCAATTTCCTGACCCCAGAGAGGGCAGTGGGTGCTTTTCTACCACTTTGGAGGAAGGACATTTTCTGATTCTTGTCTGAGGTTTTTTTTGAGCACCAAATAGGAACTTGTAGTTTTCAAGGGCAAAGTCTAAATTCACATCAGCACTAGTTACAGATAAAATTAGAACACAGCTTCCAATGTGGAAAGGAAAAGGACAGAGGAAGATTAGTAGCACACAGTCCATGGGGAGCAGAACTTTTCATCCTCAGTCCCTATCTAGGCCCCATGGTCAAATCTTTACCTTAGATTTCATGCTTCAGGATCCTTATTCCTGACACTGAATTCCTTTTCCTTATGAGGGGACTGGGGGGATTGAGATGCAGCTTTTCAGGCTCCAACTGAGCCTGGTTTCATAAACACTACTGCTCCCTATAAACAAGTGCTTCCCACTGGCCTGCCATTCCTTGTCCAATTTCTTAACATAGAAAATCCATGGCAGGCCTTGGCCTCTCTGTTGAGTACCTGGTGACCTCTACTCCCCAGATGGGCCTGAGGCATCTCCTGTTGGCTAAGAATGCCAAGACAAGAACACTTATTTCTTGTAAGCAGAGATGCACACACCCTTTTCTGTGTGTCAAGGTGAAGTCTTGGGCCGTGTAGTTTGAGGTCCACCATCTCTGGGATCTCCAGTTTACACTCTCAGCTGTGTTGTTACTGATTGTCCTCAAGAGGTGTTTGGCTCTGAGCCCTTAGAGCTTGCCAGCGCCCTGGGATGACTGCATCCATTGTCCAAATTTGTGCTTTGCTTATGTCATTGGGGTGTGGACAATTCCTGTGGAGAGGGGTTGAAAGATAGGGCCTGAGGGGGGAAAGGAATTCCACCTGGACTGAGGACCACAGTCTTGCACAGACACACTTCACCACAAATTAAATTACTGAATGTCTTCCTGTCTGGGTGGTGACAGGACCTGTCCTGAGCTACCTGTGTGCCCTCCCCTGGCTTCCCAATGTTCAGTAGCTAAAGGTTTAACCCCTGGCACAACACAGAGTCCCAGGACCCTGCACCAGCTTCCTGCCTGCCCTAGCTGTGGGCTGTGGAGCCACTTCAGGCTGGTTTATTAGGGAAGTAAAACACTATAATCTTACATTTTAATTAGGAAATATGTCTGAACTAATTCATTTTCTCTGTAAACAACAGAGTTTCTAGCTCTTTTTATTGAGCAGACCTATAAGTAAAGAAAATCTAGTAGCAACAACCACCACTGATGCCCAGATTGTGGCCTCTAAATACTATTTTCCATGAAAAGAAAAGAGGGAACCTAGGAGGTATGTGGTGGGAGTCCAGGTCTTGGCCAGAAAATGTGTGAGAGAAACCTGACAATCATGGTGTACTGGAGAGCATGGAAGGCACCAAAACCCTTGGGTGGAGTCAAACCATGACAGGAGCCAACTGGGAGGCCTTCTGGCCAAATCTAGATTTAGTTTGGTATCAAAATAGCCAAAAAGTACAAGCAACTCAAATACCCATGGAACAGTGAAAGGCAAAGAAAATATGGTCTATCCATACAATACAGTGGGGTAATATCAGCCATAAGACCTAATGAAATACAGATATATGCTAGAAGGTGAGGGCCCTGAGGAATATTATGCTAAGTGAAAGAAGCCAGGCACTAGAGGTCACTTATAGGATTCCATTTATATGAAGGATCCGCACGAGGCAAATCCAGACACACAGAAGATAGATGAGTAATTGTTAGGGGTTGGGGTGAGGGTGATTGGGAGGAAGGGACTGCTATTGGGTCCAGGTTTTCATTTGGAATTGATGAAAATACCTGGGATTAGATCATAGTTATGATTTTACAGTCTTATGAATATACTAAAAAGCACTGAGTGTGACACTTTAAAAGGCTGAAATTACGGTATGTTAATTACATCTCAATAAAAAGTCGATACTGGATGTCCATAAAGTTGTTTGCCTTAAGTGGGGCCTGGATAGCTTGGGAAATAGACAAACACCTGCACAAACACTGACTGTTTTAAGAAAGCCTCAAGGGCTTTCAGAGACTAGAGGAATGTGAGGGGGAGTGGCGAATCAGATGAGTTACTGCTTCCCTGGCTCTGGCCTTTCCCCTTGACCAAATCTGGCCCCAACCCACAACCCACTCCTAGGAATGGCATCGCCCCTCATGTATTTTGTGCAGAGTTCAGAGAGAATCTTCTCTTTTCCCTGAGCTTCTGTGAAAGCTGTTTGATGTCTTGAGTCTGCCACAGTGAAGAAAAGTCTTTGTGGGAACTTGTAAAACAGCAGGGTGGTGACACTGCTCAAGCACTACTGTACTGGTTGCTAAACTGCCATGGCCTTGAGTCCCCTGAGTGCTACCCTAGACTACCTGGGCATTCTTTGGGGCCCCAGGACCTCCTCATGATCTGGCACCTAATGGGTTCATGCTTCATGATAGGGGGACTCAGGACCCCAACTAAGACTGGTCTTCTTTCTCTTCACCAAACTGCTAGCCTAACTCCTCATGTGCCCCTCCCTGCTCCCACCCCCATCCTGACTACCTCAAAGCTCATCTTGTAGCTCTGAGACTTCAGAGAAATGCCACCCAGAATGCAGGAAATCAAAGGAATAAAAGACTCAGACCCTACCATTTCTAAATCTCACACTGATAACTGATCTTCCCCTCTACCCCTCTACACTCCCCCTCACTCATGCTTTAGTTTGCCCTGGTGCTGAGTCCCCTAACCAGGCACTTCCTTCTCTGCCTGTTCCTTTCCTTGAGCCTTCCAGAACTCCAGGTGGCCTCATCACTGCCAAGAAAAACCATCACCACTGGGGGGTCCTCATGGCAGCAGCCTCAGTAAATCCCTCACCCTGGCTTCCCTCTGCCAGGCATCTATTCAGGGGAGCCCACCTCATCAGAACCTGTGCTGTTGCTTCATGCCCACACTCTGACCAGTCTGACCATTGGTCATAGGTAGATGTGGTTTGGTTGGTGCCTTCTTCTCATCCCTAGTTGGTGGCCAGGACGACAAATATACTTCTCTCCCACCAGCCATGAGACTTTGAAAGGAACAGCAATGAGGACCTTGTCAATGGAAGGCCACACTTGCTTTCAGGGGTAAAATCTGGCCTGACAGTTAAGATCTCTCTGTATTGCAATTTTCCAAACTTCTTCAATGACAGAAAGTTCTGCCTGGTAGCAAGATTAGATTTACTTCCCCAAGGCTGCCTTCCCACCATGGAGAGTGCAGAACATTTCTTGAGACATTTAATTTTATTTCCCCCAAGGGTGTGAAATCATCCTGACACTTCACCAGGTAAGCTGTCTCCTGAGGGACCAGTGCTGCCTGCCACCTGAATGTCCAGTGCTCATGCCCCTCACATGACAGGGAAAGCTGCTCTTGAGTCTGGTCCTTCTTTCAGGTCAGACAGCCTGGCCTGGTAGTGGAAAAGGTGTTGGGGGCCAGAGTAGTCTCTCCAAGTTCATCAGCAAAGCCCAGGAAATCTCTCAGAACCCATGGCTTTCTTTGGACTTCCTGAGCACGATGAGTCTCAGGCTGTTGATGAGGGTCTGTAGCAGAAGCCACCTCACCCTGGGCCTTGCTGAGACATGGGGTCCTAGGATGAGTTAGCATAGAGAGACCAGGGTCATGCAGTGAGCCACTGACCATCAAAGAGGATGTTGGCACTGTCCAGAAAGCCTGTGGTGTGGCAGGAGGACCTGGAGAGGGATGTCTGGGGACATGATGGGGACTGGAGGGCTGTGAGATTGCCCCATAGAGCTGGGCTTCTGCAGTGTTTAGGGGCAGTGATGAAGACAGTCCAGGTTGGTGGGTGTCCACACACTGACACCAGGCTACTGGGTGGGCTTCCAGGAGAAGAGGGTGCCTACTTATGGGGAGGGGGCTGGAACTGCACATTCTGGAGCCCCAAGGATGATCAAGGTGATGCCATGGATAATTTGTGCTGAGCTCCACTAAGAGGGCACCTGGCAAGGGGCCTGGGATGGCAGCTGGGCCGCAGGTACATGGGAGGGAGGACTTAGCAAGTAGAATAATGGAGCAGCCCAGTTAGCAGGACAAGGACACATGGCCTGGAGGGTCCATAGCCAGCTGTCTGGGAGCTCATCCTCGTGAGCTCATAGGGAGAAGGACTCTCCAGCACAGGAGTTGGGGAGCAGGAAAACAATGATGGCATACCTAGGCCATCCCAGGGTTCCCAGGGAGGCCTTAAGGGATTCATTTCCTGCTTTCCATTCCCAGTGTAGCATCAAACAGGAAAAATTACCTGCTGATTTATTTAGATACCAGGATGTATGTCCTGCTGCAGCTTCCTATCTCTGCGGCCTGTCACCAGGATGTGACAAAAGCTGATGAGTACAGGGTCATTATGATAATGGTGTACAGAGAATAAACCAATCCATGCACCAAACTGAGAAACCCAGAGGGACTTTCAGGCCAGGCTGTACCTCCCCAGTATTGCCCAGGTTTTGCTTCTTATGACACAGTTGCAATGTCAGATGTTACCACATGGAACGCTTGTGTTTGCTGAAATACATTAAAAATGAGGTATAAAGAACTGCAAAGACCAAAATACACAAGAACACTTAAAATTCAATAAGAAAACAAGGCAGATAGAAAACAGGCCAAAGACCTATACAGATACTTCAACAAAGAAGGTATATAGACGGTAAATATGTAAGTAAAGATCCTCAACATCATATAAAATTAAGAAATTGCAAATTAAAAGAGTTCAATTCTACTACACTCCAGTAGAATGGGCTAAAATCCAAAATGCCAATAATAACAAATGCTGGCAAGGATACGGCACAACTGGAGCTCTCATTTATTGCTGGTAGGGATGCAAAAATTGTACAGTCACTTTTATTTTTTTTTTATTTTTTTAAATTTTTTTTATTATGGGTAAAAATCAAAATTCTCACAATACATACAAACATTTGCAAAATGATATATAAATATATATGCATATATGTGTATTTGCTTACAAAAATGTTATTTATATATATATATATATACATATATTTCAAGAGGTGCTTAGATTACACAGAACCCACTGGGATTCCCATGTTGCCCACCTCCCACACCTCCCACCACATCCCACACAAACATCTCCCACAGTGTGGCCCACCACCCTCAATGAACTTACACATCCTGGAGCCTTGCCACCAACCATAGACCACATTTCACACTGTAGACCACACTCTCTCCCACTCAGTTCTGAGTGGTGTGTGCTGATTTAAAATGGCTTACATCCATTGCCACAACAGTACTCAGGACAACCTCCAACTCCCAAAGAAGCCCCTCCCTACCCCAAAAGTGTCAAGTGGCCACTGGCTCCACCTCATTGTTATAATTTCTTGCATTGCTAGAATCACCATATATGAACAAGAGAATACCATCAAGTCCGCTCTAGTCCATAGTTCTTCCCCCAATCCTGAGGGGACTGGGATGGTGATGTCCACTCCAACTCCAAGTGAGAGAGGGCTTATATCCCATGGATATGGTGGGTGGGATGATCCTGCCTGCAGATGCAGGCCCTCTCCATTCCCTGGGATGGCCATTGCCCATCGTTGTCTCCTCACCAGGTGACTCAGTCACTTTTAAACACAGTTTGGCAGTTTCTTACAAAGCTGAATATAGGCTTACCATAGGACCCAACAATCACACTCCTCAATATTTGCACAAAAGATTAGAAAATTATGTCCACACAAAAACTTTAATAGGAATTTTTATAGCAGCTTTATTCATAATTGTCAAAAATCGGAAGGGACAAGATGCCCAATCACAGCTCAATGGAAAAACAAACTGCACAGCCATACAATGGCATATTACTCAGCAATAAAAAAATGAGGTATCAAGCTACAAATAACATGGAAAAATCTTCAAGTCTTACTGCTAGATTAAAACAGGCAATCTGTAAAGGCTCAATACTGTATAATCCCAACTACATGACACTGTGGAAAAGATAAAACTATAGAAACAGTAATAAGATAAGAGGTTCCCAATAGTTTTTTGGAGCAGTGAGATGAATAGGTGGAGCACAGGCATTATTAGGGCAGTAAAACTGTCCTGTAGGATCATGGATTGCTGGCTATGTAGCATGATGCATTTGTCAAAGCCTGTATAACTGTTCACACAAAGAGTGAACCCTAATATGAACTTTCAGCTTTAGTTACAAAAATTGTATCAATATTGGTTAATTACCTGCAAGACAATAATAGGAGAAACAGCATGTGTAAGGGAGATATATAGGAACTCTACTTTCTATAATTTTTTTCTGTAAAGCTGAAAAATGTATTATTTTTAAAAGAAGAGGTAGAAAAAATCTTAGAGATATATTCCTACCCATTCATTTTATAGGAACTTGGAGCTCAAAGGGGCTGGAAGCCACTGTAGTTTATCCACAGGAGGTGCTCAGTCCAGAAATTGAATGAATGAGTGAATGAATGGACAAGGGTTAAAAAGAAAGCAATAAACCACTGCTTCCTTTGTCATGAATGCATCATTTTCTAAACTAAATGAGTCTTTAAGTAACAACATTAGTAATTGTGGATGTGTTCTTTCTGAACGTTTTCAAAAAGTTTTCATATATTTATTCTAACTGTTTAGATAGTATTAGACTGCCTATTACTGCCCTCTACTTATACCTGAAGGTCTGTTAAATGTGCCAGAACATTCTGACCAGTAGTCTTGATCACCCACCTGACCATTAAGCTGTACTTTTTTTCTTACTAAGCTTTATAGCCTCTCTCTGGAGATGAGCTCTAAGCATAAGTAGAGGATGTGAATTCAGAGCACCTGCTACTGGTCCCCCCAGGCAGTTCTACAATAGTGGTGGGTCCAGCTCTCCCAAGAGGGTACAGCCACTTGGGGCTAGTCTATTACCCATGTCTGTTTCCTGGTAGCCATTCTACACGATGGTCCTGCTGAGGTGTGCAATCAGCCACGTGCCCAGGATGCAACTGAAGAACAGCCTGGGGAGGCATGTGCCCAGACCCAACAGCATGTTGTAGAAGAACAGAAAGTAGTTAATTGTGGAATGCTCTCCTGCAAATGGAAGGCAGTCCAAGGTGAGCACTCTTTGAGTATGACAAGGAGGCCAGGCAAGTGGGCTCTGGACACACAGTCACATACTACCTATTCTGGCTCCAGCTCAGTGACCTTGTGAGGGAAGTGAGCACTGAGTGCACCCACCTCCCAGCACTGGGTGAGGACCAGCTCAGATATGGTGCAGAGGGCACTGAGCTCAGTGCAGGACCAGTGTCAGTGGTGACTGTCATTGTTTAGTGCAGCCTCTGCATTCTGGGGTTTCCTGTACAAGCAATCTCAGATGGATACCCTGGATTTATGGGTACAGCGGAGGTTAGAGCTTTCCCACTGTCTGCTTCAACAGTGTCCTGACTCCAAGTGGTTCCATCCTAGTGAAATTCCCAAATCATTGTCTGGCCTCATGGTACCCATTTCCTCTGGGATAAATTCCAAATTTCACATCCTGATAACCAAGGACCTCTCTGATTGGGCCTTTCTGACCATGTCGCCATCTGTCTGCTACTGCCTGTGATGGTTAGGCTAATGTGTCAACTCAGCCATGTAACTGTGTCCAGGTGTTTGGTCCAGCAAGCACTGGGCTAATTGTAATACAAGAACATTTATGGATACGATCACCAGTGAGTTTACTGCATGGATGGCTGATTACATCTGTATCAAGCAGGGAGATTGCATTATCAGTCAGTGACACTTTAATCCAATCAGTTGAATGCCTTAAAAGGGGAAATGATTTCAATATTCAGAGAGAATTTTCCAGCTCATCGTTGGACAGCCAACTTCTCCCAGAAACTCATCAAGGACCTTTCATAGGACTTTCATAGGAGCCCCTGGTTTGCAACCTGCCTGCGGAACCTGGACTTGTGCATCCCCACGGTGGCCTGAGAGACTCTTTTAAAATCTCATATTATTGACAGATATCTCCTATTGATTCTGTTTCCTGAGAGAACCCTGACTAATACAGCTTAGTACTGGGAGTGGTTCTTGAGGAATAGATTCCTAAACATGGCATGTCTGAGGTGGTTCTGGGAGTTTTGTAATTGGCTCTCTACTCTAATTGGACTCAGGGGTACTAATGACTCCCTTTCCAATAATGAAGATGTTGTAACAGTCCATGGCCTGAGCTGGCAATAGAGATACACAAAAAAGCATCACTGGATTCCCCTATTTCCATGCTTATAAGAAGGAAGGATCTGGGTGAGAGTGCTTTCAACACCTTAACAGAATTTTATGGAGTTGAAAAGTATAATGATGTTGGCTGGCTCCTCCTAGATACTCTGGATACAGTTACAAAAGAAAGAGATGAGCTAAAGTCTTCAAATTTGAAACATAAATCCCAATGAATGATATGAAGGTTTCTAAGTGTGTATTGAAAGAAAACCTTGTCTCCTGTAGCCAGAGACTTGAGATATCTGAGAATCAAACCCAGACTCTCATTGTACGAGTAGCAGAATTACAGAGGAAACTGAAATCTCAACCTCACAAGGTTTCTGCAATTAAAGTGAAGGCATTAATTGGAAAGGAGTGGAACCTTGAGGATTGGGTTGGAGACATATGGGATGATGATAATATTGGTGGGGACATTGGAACCCTAAATTCTGCTGAGACTTTACCAGATAAACCTGTGATGGCCTGCCCTGTGGAGACCACACCTTCTCAACCTTGTATCATTCAGCCTCCAGCCTGCCCCAGGGAGTCTGGACTTCCTTCCAGCCCTGAGGCAGGTACCAGCCAAACTCCAGCATGCAGTGCTCAACTTCCAGTCTGCTCTGAGGAATCTGTCTTCCAACACCTGCCTGAGGAGATTAATCCTGTCTCAACAGAAGAAAATGCAAAGGAATGCCCTCAGGTCAGTAGCCTGCAAGACATCTCTAATCCTTCTCCTTACCCACACCCCCCACCCCTCTTGTCTTTGAGATCCATTACTAGACTAAAATCACAACCAGTCCACCAAACTGAAATACAAAGTATGACCCATGAGGAAGTAGGCTATATACTCTGAAAGAACTGCATGAGTTTTCCAACTTATATAGACAGAAATCAGGGGAATATGTGTGGGAATGGATACTAAGGGTACGGGATAATGGTGGAAGGAATATAAAGTTGGATCAGGCTGAATTTATTGATATGGGACCACTAAGCAGAAATTCTGGATTCAACACTGTAGCTCAAGGAGTTAGAAAGGGCTCTAACAGTTTGTTTGGGTGGCTGACTGAAGCATGGACCAAATGATGGCCTAGGATGTCTGATGTTGAGTTGCCTGATTTGCCTTGTTATACAGTAGATGAGGGGATTCAAAGGTTTAGAGAGATTGGAATGCTAGCATGGATTTACCATTTGAGACCTGCCCACCCACCACAGGAACATCCAGAGGACACACCTTTAACCAGGACTGTGAGGATTAAATTTGTAAGACTAACTCCATCTTCTCTGAAGAGCTCTGTGGTTGCTCTTCTCTGCAATCCAGATATTACTTGTACGGAGGGCTGTAACAGAATTGGAATCCTTAAACATTATGGGAATGATCAGATCTGGGTATAGTAAAAGTCAAGTATCGGCAGCTAATTGCCAAAGGTAAGGTGGGCGTGGCTACCACAATGAAAGACAGATTCAAAACAGCACACAGAATAGCCTGAGTCGCATGGAGCTATGGCATTGGCTAATAGATCATGCAGTATCTAGAAGTGAAATACATGGTCAGTACTAAATTTCTTCTGGATCTGTATAAGCAGAAGAGTTTTAAGTCAAGTGAACAAAATCCTAATTCAAAATAGAGATGCAGAGAATCATGGCCCCTTAATCAATTCCCAAACTTGAGACAGTTTACAGACCAAGAGCCCCTTGAATGAGGAGAAGGCCAGGTCCCCTTGGGGAGGATCCTGTTAAACTGCCAAAAATTTATACTGTTAATCTTCCTCCCACCTTTCCCCAGGGAGACCTATGGCCTTTTGCCAGAGTGTGCATTGGGGAAAAGTAAATGAGCAGACATTTCAGGGATTATTAGACATTGGCTCAGAAGTGACATTAATTCCAGGAGACCCAAAACATAACTGTGGTCCAACAGTCAGAGTAGGGATTTATGGACGTCAGGTGATTGATGGAGTTTTAGCTCAGGTCCATCTCACAGTGCATCCAGTGGGTCCCTGGACCCATTCTGTGGTTATTTCCCCATTTCCAGAATGCATAATTGGAATAGAAATACTCAGTAACTGGCAGAATCCCCACATTGGATCCCTGACTTGTGGAGTGAGGGCTAATATGATTGGAAAGGCCAAGTGGAAGCCTCTAGAACTGCCCCTGCCTAGCAAAATAGTAAATCAAAGGCAATACTGAATTCCTGGAGGTATTGCAAAGATTAGTGCCACCATCAAGGATTTGAAGGATGCAGGGGTGGTGATTCCCAACACATCCCCATTCAACACTCATATTTGGCTTGTGCAGAAAACAGATGTATCTTGGAGGATGATAGGAGATTATTATAAACTTAACCAGGTGGTGACTCCAATTGCAGCAGCTGTCCCAGATGTGGTATCATTGCTTGAGCAAACCAACACTTCCTCTGGTACCTGGTATACAGCTGTTGATCTGGTAAATGCTTTTTTCTCAATTGCCATTAGTAAGGACCACCAGAAACAGTTTGCTTTCAGCCGGCAAGGCCAGCAGTATAATTTCACTCTCCTGCCTCAGGGGTATATCAACTCTCCAGCCCTATGTCATAATATTGTCTGCTGGGACCTTGATCGTCTCTCCCTCCCATGAGACATCATACTGGTCCATTATATTGATGATATCATGTTGATAGGACCTACTGAGCAAGAAGTAGCAAAGACTCTAGATTTATTGGTAAGGCATTTGCATGAGAGAGGATGGGAGATAAATCCAACAAAAATACAGGGTCCTTCCACCTCAGTGAAATTTCTAGGTGTCCAGTGGTAGTGGGGCCTGTCAAGATATCCCTTCTAAAGTAAAGGATAAGCTGTTTCATCTGGTGCCTTCTATGACCAAAAAAGAGGCACAAAGCTTAGTTGGCCTCTTTGGATTTTGGAGACAACACATTCCTCATTTAGGTGTGCTACTCCACCTCATTTACTAAATGACCAGAAAAGCTGCCAGTTTTGATTGGGGACTGGAACAAAATGAAGCCCTGCAACAGGTCCAGGTTGCAGTGCAAGCTGCACTACCACTTGGACCATATGATCCAGCAGATCCAATGTTATGGAAGTTTCTGTGGCAAATAGAGATTGTGTCTGGAGACTTTGGCAGGCCCCTATAGGGAAATCACAATGCAGACCCTTAGGATTTTGGAGCAAAGCCTTGCCATTCTCTGCAGATAACTGCTTCCCTTTTGAGAAATAGCTTTTGGCTTGTTACTGGGCCTCAGTAGAGACTGAACGCTTAACCATGGTCCATCAAGTTACCATGAGACCTGAGTTGCTTATCATGAGCTGGGTATTGTCTTACACACCAAACCATAAAGTTGTGCCTGCATAGCAGCATTCCATAATAAAGTGGAAGTGGTATATATGAGATAGGGCTCAAGCAGGGCCTGAAGGCACAAGTAAGTTACATGAGGAAGTTGCCCAAATGCCCATGGTCACCACCCCTGCAATGTTTCCTTCTCTTTCCCAGCCCACAGCTTTGGCCTCTTGGGGAGTCCCTTACAATCTGTTGATTGAAGATGAGAAAACTCAGGCCTGGTTTACAGATGGTCTTGCACAATATGCAGGTACCACCTGAAAGTGGACAGCTGTGGCACTACAGCTTTTTTCTAGGACATCCTTGAAGGATAATGTGAGGGCAAATCCTCCCAGTGGGCAGAGTTTCGAACAGTGCATCTAGTTGTTCATTTTGCTTGGAGGAAGAAATGGCCAGAGGTGCGTTTGTACACTGATTCATGTGCTGTTGCCAATGGTTTGGCTGGCTGGTCAGGGACCTGGAAGGAACATGATTGGAAAATTGGTGACAAGGAGGTCTGGGGAAGAGCTATGTGGATAGATCTTTCTGAGTGGGCAAAAAACATGAACATATTTGTGTCCCACGTGAATGCTCACCAGAGGGTGACTTCAGCAGAGGAAGAGTTTAATAATCAAGTGGAAAGGATTACCCACTCTGTGGCAAATGCTCAGCATTTTTCCCCAGCCACTTCTGTCTTTGCCCAATGGGCTCAGGAACAAAGTGTCCATGGAGGTAGGGATGGAGGTTATGCATGGGCTCAGCAACATGGACTTCTCCTCACCAAGACTGACTTGGCTACAGCCAGTGCTGAATGCCCAATCTGCCAGCAGCAGAGACCCACACTCATCCCCCGATATGGCATCATTCTTCAAGGTGACCAGCCTGTTACCTGATGGCAGTTTGACTACATTGGGCCACTCCAGAATGGAAGGGGCAGTGTTTTGTTTTAACTGGAATAGACACATACTCTGGCTATGGGTTTGCTTTTCCAGCACGCAATGCTTCTTCCAAAACTACCATCTGTGGACTTAATAAATGTCTTTTCTACCGCCATGGCATTCCACACAGCATTGCTTATGATCAAGGAACCCATTTCACAGCAAATGATGTGCAGGAATGGGCACATGCTCATGGAATACACTGATCTTACCATGTTCCCCATCACCCTGAAGCAGCTGGATTAATAGAACAGTGGAATGGTGTTTTGAAGACTCTATTACAGCACCAACTAGGTGGCAATACCTTGCAGGGCTGGGGAAATGTTCTCCAGGAGGCTGTATATGCTCTGAATCAGTGTCCTTTCTATATTGCTGTTTCTCCCATAACCAGGATTCATGGGTCCAGAAATCAAGGGGTGGAAATGGAAGTGGCACCATTCACTATTACCCCTAATGACCCACTAGGAAAATTTTTGCTTCCTGTCCCTGCAACCTTAAGCTCTGCTGGTCTACAGGTTTGTCCCAAAAGGAAGACATTGTTATGTGCCACCAGGGAATATAACAATGATTCCATTGAATTAGAAGTTAAGACTGCCACCTCAGCACTTTGGGCTCCCCTTACCTGTGAATCAACAGGCCTAGAAGGGAATTACTGTACTGGCTGAGGTGATTGAGCCTTACTATCAAGGGGAAATAGGACTACATCTACATAATAAGGGTAAAGAAGAGTTTGCCTGGAATGCAGGAAATCCCCTAGGGTGTCTCCAAGTACTGCCATGCCCTGTGACTAAAGTCAATGGAAAGTTGCAACAAACCAATTCAAGCAGGACTAACAATGGTTCCGAATCTTCAGGAATGAAAGTTTGGGTCACCCCACCAGGCAAAGAACCACAGCCAGCCAAAGTGCTTGCTGAAGGTAACAGGAACATGGAATGGGTAATGGAAGAAGGTAGTGATAAATATGAACTTCAACCACATAATCAGTTACAGAAATGAGGACTGTAATAGTCATGAAACCTTCTTCCTTGTTTCTTTATGAGTATGATTGCATATGTACACAAAACTAATTTCTTATTTTCTTCCCCAACTTTTCCCCCTATCATAGGAAAAGTTATATTAATTCCATGTCATAATATTTAAGGATGTCAAATTTAAGAGAGAATATTATGCAAGGACTTGCACCCTATTCTGTGGGGAATTAATGTGTTTCCGGTTGTACGCAAGGGAGTTGAATATTGTTATGCGGAAATATCCTTGTCTATTATTGTTTTTACTTAGAGACTAATTATGGTTTAGGGTAATCTATATGACTGCCGAGTTGACAACGGGTGGACTGTGATGGTTAAGCTAATGTGTCAACTCAGCCAGGTAATTATGTCCAGGTGTTTGGTCCAGCAAGCACTGGGCTAATTGTAATACAAGAGCATTTATGGACTTCGATCACCAGTGAGTTTACTGCATGGATGGTTGATTAGATCTGTATCAATCAGGGAGATTACATCATCAATGGGTGATGCTTTTATCCAATCAGTTGAATGCCTTAAAAGGGGAAGTGATTTCAATATTCAGAAAGAATTTCCCAGCTCGTGTTTGGACAGCCAACTTCTCTCAGAAACTCATCAAGGACTTTCATCAGAGCCCCTGGTTTGCAGCCTCCCTGCAGAACCTGGACTTGTACATCCCTATGGTCACCTGAGAGACTATTTTAAAATCTCATATTATTGACAGATATCTCCTGTTGATTCTGTTTCCCAAGAGAACCCTGACTAATACACTTCACTGCTTAAGGCCCCTCTATGGCAGCCATGTAGGGTCACTCACCTTCCCCTAGAGCTCTCTGCCTTACTGTGACTTCCATCCTTCCCCAGGCTTGTGCTGGACCAGCCATGCCCTCCTCTCCTGTCTGCCTTTAGATCCCACCCATCTTATGCCCCTTTACACAAACATTCCCCCTGCAAATGAATTCATCATTTCTCCTTCTCTTTCTCCATTATTCCTATATTTTTCTACTTGTTTGAACTCTCTGGATTCTGTGTTTGTCTGTGTATGTGTCTGTTACTCCAGTGGACTCAGAGCTTGTCATGCAGGGATTCTCTTTGGACCCTCAGAGTCCTTGCTGTTTCCTCCATGATTAAGTTCCTTTGAATGAATGAATCAGGAAAGGTGACCATGTGCCAGGCACTGTTGTTCTAGAAAGTTTTCAGATGTTAAAAAATTCATCCTCACAACCATTCTCTAAGGTAAGTACAATTATTTGAGAAATAGAGAACTTGAGGGTCAGGGATGTGTAGTAAGGTCACTCAAGGTCACACAGCCAGTAAGGGGTGGAGGCAGGATTTGAAGCCTGGCTCCAGAGCCCACTTGCTGAAGCAGAGCCCCATACACCATTTCAGAGAGCAAGGGCCCCAGGGCTCTCACAAGAGCAAGGGGTCAAGGAGCAGAGATGCCAAGCAGGAGCCCCACTGTTCGTCAATCTCCCCCCACCTGTTGTTGAGAGGCAAGGCCTTCTGTTTGTCAGCTGTGCTCCTGTTGGGCTGCAAGAAGAAGGCTTCAGGATGATGAGACCCATGATGATGGCTATGGTGAGGCAGGAACATGGGGGGTTGGCAAGTCTGAGGTCACCCACTGTCCTGAGCTGACTTTTTCCACTCTTTCCCAGGCCCTTCATGGACCCAGTGGTAGAAGAGGGAGACAATGACCACCACTATCAGGGGGTCTATGTCCTGGGCTTACTGACCAATCCCTCACCCCTTATGCAGATGAGAAAACTGAGGCTCACAAAGAGGAGGAGACTTTTCCTAGGTTTTTCATCTTTGGGAGGACTTTGATGACAGCTTCTATATCTTCATTTGTGATTGGTTTGTTGAGGTCTTCTGTTTCTTCTAGGGTCAGTGTAGATGGTTCATGAATTTCTAACAATTTGTCCATCTAGTCTACATTGCCTAGTTTTTTTAGTATATAGTTGCTTGTAATACGCTGTTATGATGTCTCTTATTTCTGTAGGGTCAATGTTAATGTCTCCCATCTCAGTTCTAATTTTATTTATTTGGGGCTTCTCTTTTTTCTTTGTCAGTCAAGCTAAACACTTGTCAAATTTGTTGATCTTCTCAAAGAACCAACTTTTTGTTCTGTTGTTCTCCTCTATTGTTTTATTTGCTCTCAATTTCATTTATTTCTGCTCTAATCTTTACTTTATCTTTCCTTCAGCTTGGTTTGAGATTATTTTTCTTGCCTTTTTATAATTCCTTTGTGTGATCAGTTAGATCTTCTCTTTTAGCTCTTTCTTGTTTTTTTAATTTTTTTTATTTTTTAATGTAAGAAATTAGGGCTGTAAATTTCCCTCTCAGCACTTTCTGGTGTCCCATAGGTTTTAATATGTTGTGTTCTCGTATTCATTCATCAATTATACTGAAATTTATTTACAGATTCAATGCAATCCCCCCAAAAATTTCAACAGCTTTTTTGGAGAAGTGGAAAAGTCAATTATCAAATTTATTTGAAGGGTATAGGGACCTGAACAGCCAAAAAATTATTTTAAAAGAATTAAATTGTAGAATTCTCATTTCCTGACTTTAAAGCATATACTTAGCTACATTTGAAAAAACAGTATAACAATGACATAAAGATGGTAAGATATACCGAAAGAAACAAATAAAGTTCTCAAAAATAGACTTCTGCATTTACAGTTGAGTACTTTTTGACAAAGCTATCAAGCCCACCCAGCTGAGCCAGTATAATCTATTCAATAAATGGTGTTGGTGGAATGAGATAGCCATATCCAAAAGAAAGAAAGAAGACCCCTATCTAATACCTTATACATAAATTAAAACAAAATGAATCAAATAGCTAAATATAAAACTCTTAGAAGAAAATGTAGGAAAACATCTTCAAGACCTTGTGGTAGAATGTAGTTTCTTAAGCCTTACACCCAAAGCATGAGCAACAAAAGAAAAATATATATAAATGGAACCTCCTCAAAATTAAAGACTTTTTCACCTCAAATAACTTTGACAAAAGGGTAAAAAGGCAGCTAACTCTATGGGAGAAATTAATTGGCAATCATTTATCAGATAAGTGTTTAATATCTGTGATATATAAAGAGATCACAGAATGTAAGAACTACAAAACAAATTACCTGATTAAAAAATGAGCAAAAGACTTGAAAGACAGTAGTCTAAAGAAGAAATAAAAATGGTGAAAAACACATGAATAATTATAATGAGATATCATTTCACACATATTAGAATGGCCACTGTTAAAAAGTCAGAAAACTGTTAAATGTTGGAAAGCATGTGGAGAGATATGAATGCTTATTCCCTGCTGATGGGGATGTAGAATGGTTCAACCATTGTGAAGGATTGTTTGAAATTTCCTAAAGAAGTTGAATATGTATGTGCCATATGACACGGCAATACCACTACTATGTATATACCCAGAAGAACTGAGAGTAGTGACACTTACTGACATGTGCACAGCGATGTTCATATTGGTGTTATTCATCATTGCCAAAAGTTGGAATCAACCGAGGTGTCCATCAACTGATGAATGGATAAACAAATTGTGATGTATATTCATGATGGGATATTATGCAGCAGTAAGAAGAAATGAAGTCATGGAGCATATGACAACATGGATGAACCAGGAGGAAATTATGTTGAGTTAACCAAGTCAGACACAAAAGGAAAATACTGAATGATTGAGCTATTATGAACAAATATATTTTGTAAACTCATGAAATTAGTAATTAGGATATAGGTCACCAAAATATAGAATGAGGGTAGGGAATGGAAACTGAGGGTTAATCTATGCAGAACTGGTAAAAACTTTTTTTGTAAATATTTGGAAATGAATAGAAATGGGGAAAGCACATAATAGTCTTTGTAAATAGCAGAGCTATTATATGGGTATGACAGAGGTTGAAAAAGTAAGTCTAAGGACACGTATATTACTAGAATGAAACCTAAAAATGTACCATGGGAATGTATAACATAATGAAACCTTTATAAAATACAAATATGGGTGATATTGCATATATAAGACTGTTTTACAGTATAAAAATACAAATAAACTACAGAGATGGAAACAGATTATCAGCTATGTACAGCAGGGGAAACAGATTGATGAGTTACTTTTGTTTGTTTTTATGTTTATTATCATTGTTATTGGAATAATAAAAATGCTATAAAAATTATTGAAGTGATGGATGCACAACTATGTGATTATACCAAATACCATTGATTGTACACTTTTGTTGGGATTTATGATTTGTTAATATATATCAATAAAATTGATTTGTTATAAGAAAACCTAAAAAACAATAAAGTTGGCATAGTAATTTCCTGTCAGTAAATGAATGAATTTCCGAGGTGATTAGATGGTTTTTCTTTCACTACAAAAATACTTCTGGGAAGAGGTTCCCGGGGCCTCCTGGTGAAGGCAAGTCTGCCCGCACAGCGTGGTTAGCTGACCCAGCGAGCACAAGCAGCAAGGGGGGGATAAATGAATAAATAAATAAAATCTTAAAATAAAAAAATACTTCTTTCTACACCTTCCTTTCCAATTCCATGTTCCTGTTTCACTTTCTCATCATTGACTTAGAAGGATCTTCATAATAACAAAGTTGATCTTCAAATTCGACATCCTAAAACCACCTGTGATTCCCCACTGGAAAATGAAGTCAAAGTATCATAGCTTCAATGTGAGCTAGACCTTTCCTGGCCTACTGTCCCATGTCCCCTCACCCTGTGGGTTGCCCAACAGACACTGATGATCAAGACCTTGAACCTGACATTTACCTTTGCCAGATCTCAATATTTTTCATCCTAAATTAATTTACACAATGTTTTGTTTTGCATCAGTTCTCTCTGACAGTTCCATTCAGAATTTTTCAATTCCTTTTCCTCATGGAAACTCCAAGACCCTTTTAGGTTAACCTGGTAATTCCATCTTTTAGAATGATATTTTTTTTTTTTTTTTTTTACCGGGAGGTCCTGGGAATTGAACCCGGGTCCCTCCATATGGGAGACGGACGCCCAACCAGTTGAGCTACATCCGACCCTAGAATGATATTTTTAACATCCACATAGGAAGTGAAAAATTTTGTTTACACACATCATATTGGTAGTAGGGACAATCCTTTTGTGTTGCATTTAGTGAATTCCATGTCTTCTCCCTGCTAGACTGTGAGTGCTTTGTGGGACCTAGCAAGGCTCTATAGAATTTTCCATCCCTTCACATAGTTCATTTCATGCCTGGGTTATAACAGAAATTGAATAAATATATATTGCATGAATAAATGAAAGAAGATATTTTCACAGATCCTGGAAATGAAAGAGCAGAAGCAGGGAAATAGAAATATATGTGTGAAGACATTCTAGAAGCATGATTTCCAGCTCCTGAGATGTGAACCCACATGTGGGTCAAGATGACATCTTGTGAGAATTATACAATAAAGTAAATAAAATACTGTAAGAAATAGAGTACCTCACACATAGTATGGGTAAATACAAAATCAGTCCATGAATCTTCTTGTTCAGGTGTGTGTGTCTTTGTGTGTGGTTGCATCTGTGTTCATTGTGGAACATAATAGTAAATGCTCAGGAATCATCAAAATTATGGAAGCCTTGGCACTAAAGGCAAAGAAAGCTTAAAAAAGAAGGCCATTCCCTGCTAATGGGAAAAGTTCCTATGAATGGAGAGACAACTGAAGAGAGAGAACAGATTAGAGAGAGAACAGGCAGGCTCCATGGGAGCTGATGCTTCTCCATCACTAGGGCCATGGACAGAACCGGTGTTCTTGCTGCACCTGCCTTTTCATGGTCTCCACATCACTCCCTGATCTACCTGCCATTCTATGTCTGTCCCATATTTATTAGAACAAAGGGGTTTTCATCAGGTCACACAGCAGATAAAGCTAGTCAATCTCTCATTTTTTGTGTGTATCAGTCTTTTCTTTGTTATTCCAGGGCTTTGGGATTTTATCTCTTTTTTGACAAATCAAATAGCCACAATCCTTTCTTGGTTTTCTTGTTCATCCTAAGTATAAAGGCCTTCCCAGATTGCACTCTATTAAATCCCACACATACATGAAAAATCAATCTCTTCACCTAATCAACTTTCTTCATATAATGTGTCCATAAGGCATGATGACACACACTCACTTATTTCATTATTCTCTAATTTCTCCAGTATAATGTAAGATCCAAATAAGCAAGGACACCACCTGCTTTGTTCACCTGTGTGTTTTCACAATGATGTGTAAACATATGAGTAGTTATATAGAAAACTCATTTAAGAAAATGTTATGTGATGAAATTAATTGAATGACACCAAAAATGAAAGCAGGTTAAAGGTTTCAACAAAGTAACTCTATTAAGAAAAATTGAATGGAATATCCAAAATGAACATCTGTTATATAATAAGGAAAATAACAATAATTTAGTATATAAATATGGGTAATTAAATTGGTAAAGACTGGGAAATAAAATTATATGCAAATACAATTTTTAGAAACACAATGAGGAAGGAGTCTTTAAATGTATAATTTAGTCCCATAAAGGTAATTTGGAATCAAATATGCTTATAAAGAGGATATAATCTCCTGGTGGTTCAATTTAAAGAATGCTATCTGAATGATGGTAGAGGGTGATGCAACTTTTAGATACCAATCACATCACAAATGGGAAAAAGTTCTATAAGGAAAATAGAGGTGTAAAAACAAAAAGATGGCACTTATAAATTGATATTCTTTAACTCAGATGATGCTGAAGAACTTTCTAGGTTTTAAAAGCAATAGGGGAAACACAATATGTAATACAGATCGATTTTCCATGCAAAATTATAAACAGTCAAATGTTCCCCAAACATCTAAAAAGACATAAAGGAACCAATTGCAACCAGCAAAATTGGTGGAAAAAAACCTGTAATTCTAAATTTGCAGCAATGCAATACTATAACTAAAAATCCTGAGGCAGCAGTATACAAAGTCAAGTCTTGAGCAGTTTGCAATTTAGAAAGAAAATAGTTAATGGACACCCAATAATTGAATTCCATCAATAAAGGAATAATTCCTAAATAAATGTTGTAGTATACCTCTTTCCCAATTAAACAGATATATTTTTTTCATTTCAATACTCTTTTAAGGATTTCTGTATCACTAACAACTGTTTCAAAGTAATATCTACCTCCATTGGATTGATAGAAAAATAAAAACAAATGCCTCATCATTAAAAAACAAACAAACAAACAAACAAACAAAAAACATAATGCCCTCACTTCTCTGCACATAACTCCATGGCTATACCCTATTTTCCCATTCTCCCCTTAACTACAAAGCTCTTTGCAGAGATATTCTTCTTTTACTGGAACCAACTTACCCCTGAAATTCCCTATTCTAATTGGACTCCCATTCTCAATGATTAATTATTAACAATGAACACGATAGTCCTGAGTCAAATGGACATTTCTTTTTAACCTCAAAATATCATTCATTTAATAATTAAGCAAATAGGAATACAAAAGCACAATGGGAAAACAAGTCCAACACTTGGTCTATGCTAGATTGCCACTCTGAAGACCTCAGGTTAAATCCCTTTGCTTCTTTTCCCTCTGACCACTTCCTACAACATCTACTGGGCTCTCTAACTCACCAGGGTGGTATCTCTAAAAGGAAGGTCTCCATGTGAAAGTCCTAATTCTTCTCTGGGAGTTTGAGTATGGTATCTAAAGCTCTATCCTCAGGTATCAGCCCTCTAGGCAATATGGCCTCTAAGAAAAATCACCAGGTCCCTGCTTCCCCAAGATTGCACAAGTTGATATTTAAAGCTGCCCTATATTTGCTAATGAGCACATTTTCTTCTTGTTACTTGTACCCATTAGCCATCATTTCCCTATGGGACAGTGTTCTGGAAAGAAAGGAAATTTTTTTCTGTCTGATTTTCTGTTCCCAGGAGACAATACTGTAAATCAGGTGGGATCCAGTTTTTCTTACTCCTCCTCCGTGGATTCTCTTGTCTTACTAGAAACTTACCCTATCCAGTGACTTAAAATTCACACCAAAGTTGAAGATGGAAGGACCCACCTGGACTAGGCTCCTTTCACTCCAAAGCACAGACATGGGGTAAGAACACAGTCCTGACTGTCATCTTCAGAAATTTGCTATTCTCCCCTTTAACAAATTGGAAAACTCTGTTAATTGGCTATAAAACCAAGGGCAATACACAATTTTCCTTGATGACACTTTGCAAAAACTATTATGAATGTCAAGTTTGCATTATAAATCAGGACCTGTCATTTAGTCCCGCAGTATACAGTTTTATTAATTAAAAAATATATTTAGATCTTTTTTGCACCTTAGCCTGTGTTTAGTACTTTTCAGGGATTGCCTCAATTAAATTCCCCCATGTTTTGAAATTATCCAGTTAATAAATCTATTAAGATTTTGATTCACTTAAACCCTAAACAAGAAGAGTAAACTTTATACATTTTGAACTTTTAATTTTAATATCATAAATGCAACTGAAATATATCTTTTTAACCAATTTCAAGTGTACATTTCACTAGTAATAATTATATTCACTATTTTGTACTACCTTCACCAACATCCTTATCGAAACATTGTCATCACCTCAACAGAAACTCTTCAACAATTTAGAAATTACTCCCTGTACACCTCATCCTCCAGTTCCTGGAAGCCTGTAATCTACTATCTGTCTTTATGAACTTGATTTTTCTAAGTATTGAATATAAGTAAGATCATACAATATTTGGATTTTATATCTGGTTTAAGTCATTCATCATGATGTCTCCAAATTTGTACATGCTGTAGCATATATTAGAACTTCATTCCTTATTATGGCTAAATATCATTCCATAAATTGTAAATACCACATTGTGTTTATCCTATCATCTGTGGATTGATGCTTGGGTTCCTTCCACATTATGGTGATCATAAATAATGATTCCATGAATGTTGCTGTACAAATGTGTGTTCCAGTCCCTACTATCAATTCCATTGGGTAGCATACCAAGAAGATGGATAGCCAGGTCATCTGTTAATCTAGGTTAAAATATTTGAGGAGTCCCAACAAATGATTTCTAGAAGCTACAACAAATTACAATCCCACCAGCAATATACAAGGTTCCAATTTGTCTGCAAGCTCTTCAACACTTATTATTTTCTGTTTTTGTAATTATAGCCATGGCAATAGGTGTTTAGTGCTATTGCATTTAGGGTTTGATTTGCCCTGGTGATCAATGAATGATATAGAGTATCATTTACTGTGACTTTTGCCCTTTTACTATCTTTAGAAAAATGCTATCTTAGTTCTTTGCCCATTTTTTAAATTGGGTTAATTGCTTTTTATTTCAATTATACCAATTCTTTATATATTATGGATGTTAAGCTCTTATATATATGCTTAGCAATTATTTTGTTCTATTTTATAGGTTGTCTTTTTGCTTTCCTGGTGTTCAAAGGATTTATTTTTAATGAAGTCCATTTTAATTATTTTTTCTTGTTTTGCTTTTCTTTTTGTGTCATATCCAAAAAATCACCATCACATCCAAGGCTATGAAGTTTCTTCCTATGTATATTCTAAGAGTTTCATTATTTTTAACTTGTATGGTTAGATCCGTTGTCCATTTAGAGTTAATTTTTTGTACTGGGAGAGGTAGTGGTCCAAATTTATTCTTTTGCACATGGATATCTAGTTTTCCCAGCACCAATTGTTGAAGAGATGTGTTTATTTTGTATTATAACAAGTCCAGATTGTGGGAACATGGCTGATAGGTTGAACATATAATTCTTAGCTCTCACTAAAACACCAAAGAAAAATCCAGAAGCTGCCATGGGGACCTGCTTTGGGGCCCAGCAAACCAGGACACTGCTTACCAACTACCAGAAGAGTGAGGGTCAGAGACATGAAGAAGCCAAAACAAGTAATCGTGAGTTGTTAAACCTCCCAGCTGAAGGGAAGGGCTTCCCTTTCCCAACCTCAAGATATTAAGTGAGGGTAAAACTTCTGGTGAATTGTATCTAAGTGAGAGTACAGCAGATGTCTACCTCCATGGAAGGTGCTCTGATCCATCTAAAAGTGTACTAGACAGATAAGCCAGGGATAATCACGGGTTGCTTACCTCAGTAGCTGGAAGAAGCACACATACCTGGCCCTCAGGGTGGACAGTCTAGGTGGAGATCTTAGCCTCCTTCTCCAAATGGGAGTGTGACAGCAAATTCCCTGCAAGGAAGAGGGATCTGGGAAAGTGGAGAGTGATTTTCTGCAGCAAGTTTAGCCAGCTGGATCCCCTTTGTATATCAGAAGGGATCCTGAGTTGACAAGGAGAGGGGAAGGGAATTGCCTCAAGCTGGGGGTCATGCCCAGCCACCTAGGTAAAGAGAGGAATTACATCAGTGAGGAGGCAGAGACAGGCAGTGATCAGCACCATTCCAGCTGACTGCAGGGGATCTAATCTGTCCAAGGGAAAAGGGGCAGATAGTGTTCTGAAAGGCTAATCAACCAAAGGACTCTGAATAGCCCAGTGCAAGAATTTCTGCCTAGCACATATGAGGTCTGTGGTTCAATTCCTGGCCATTCCTTGAGTAGAGATCCGACAGGTTATCAAGCATCCAGCTGAATTTTTATTACAGGAACATATTTTCTTTGTATTAGCTTTTCTTGGATCTCTCTCTCTTTTCTTTTTAAGGTCATGTTCTTTTATTTACCTTATTTTGCTCACTAAAACCTAGTTCAAAACCTGCAGAGGGCAGGCTACAGGATGAGTGACTCAGGAGCAGCAGCACCCTCAGAAGATCTTTAGGGGTCTAAGAAAGAAGGCTGTTTTTCCATTTTATAAAAAAAATTAGTTTCCAGTGACTTGTTTCTTGCTTGTTTTGTATCCCCTTCTTTTCTTTCTCTGCTTGTTTAGTTTTCGTTCTTTCTTTCTTTCTTTCTTTCTTTTTGTTTGTTTATTCTTTTGGTTACTGATCTTTTCTACCTACACAATTTCTTTTCACTCCTTCATCTCTTTATCTATTGTTTTCCATTGTTGTTCTTTCATTCTACCTCTTTTAATTGGTCTCCAATTTTTCTTGTTTGTATTTCTCCCCCTTTCCCTTTTTATCTGTATGCTTTCTCTTTTTTGCTTTTTGCTTTCTCTATTTTCTGTTTTCTTTCCCTTTTTCTCACATTCTATCATTTTAATTCAATAAATATATTTTTCTCTATTCTGTTTCTTGTTTCATTCTTTCTACTCCACTTTCCTAATCTTATTCCTCTGTGCTTCTCACGTGTGTTAATTTTTTCAATTTCCTAGGTCTTATGCATTTGCTCTCCTACCTTTTACAATTACCATTACTGTTGTTATCAGTGAGAGGCACAAAGGAAGAGTCAGACAATTTGGTGTAGTTGAAGCAGAGGGCTGCAGCTCGCTCAGGCAGAACAGCACCGAGATTGCTATGACCCTATCTTTTATTCATTCAATATCATAGCATCTAAAAATAGCTAGGCTTTATTATTATGGTTTTTAAGCAGTGACTCTTTTCTCATGCAAGCACATTGACCTTCCTACTTGTACTC
>JAKSZT010054099.1:40567-58921 GCA_026826555.1 Tolypeutes matacus | reverse complement strand
AATGATGACATTGTTTTCCATTTTGTCCCTGTCCCACAGTTCATTTAATCTTTCTCCTCAAATATTGACAGATTTCTTCAGGATAGAAATTCTACCAGAGAAAGGAGTGTGAGTCTTCATGGTGGCCACAGGACCCATTCTTAGAGGAAAGTTGATATTAAACTGCTACATTTGTCTATTCATGACACACATGAGTTGTACCAAACTCTGATTCAATCAAACCTTCTGTGTGAGTGCACACCAGCACCATCAGTCTGTTCTTGAAGATTTATATGTATTCACTTATTTACTACTTACAGTGATCCTTCTGCTTATGGTTCATTGATCAATTTAATAAATAACACACTTCAGAGGTTCAGAAAATATTAATATGAAAAAAATTACATGATTAGAAAATGACACAGCAAAAATGTGAATTTTGGTTTTCCTGTCTGCCTAGCTCAAATTCCTTGGGACTTACATACTACTCCTAGATGTTCATTGGAATGTCCTTATCACTTCTCTCATCAGAAGTCCTACCCTGTGATTACAACCTCTTGTTCTAGTTTATTCACACAAATACTCCCCATGTCCATATTCCCTGTCTACACATGGACCTCCAGCATACTGATGCCCCTTGACAAACATCAGCCTCTATTTCTCATTATTTTTACTGCCAGTTGACTCCACAGTTACTGTTATTAACATAAACAAATCAAGACCACTTATTTTCTAATGTCTGTGTGATGATTTACCACATTCAATGATGAAAGCCTTAATAGTCCCTTACTTCAAATATTTGCATTTTTTTCAATGAAACAGCACATGGCTAGTATATTGATCTCCATTGAAACAGAGTCATAAGCACTAGCTACAATCCTGCTTGCTCTTGACAGTTAAATCATTCTTTCATACTCCCTAAACACTTAAAAATTCCCCATGCCTCATGATGATCATGCATTCTCACATTACCCCTCACTTTCTTTTTTTTAATTTTTTATTGTGGGTAAAAATCAAAATTTTCACATTACATACCAACATTTGCAAAATGATATATAAATATATATGCATATATGTGCATTTGCTTACAAAAATGTTATATATATATATATATGTGTGTGTGTGTATATATATATTTTAAGAGGTGCTTAGATTACCCAAAATATTACACGGAACCAACTGGGATTCCCATGTTGCCCACCTCCCACACCTTTTTTTAAAATAATTTTATTTTGTAAAAGATACTTAGATTACATAAATGTTACACAAAAATTGTAGTGATTCCCATATATCCCACCTCCACTCCTCCCACAACCTCCCACATAAACATCCTTCACTAGTGTGCACATCACTTGCAATAGATATACACATTTTGGAGCTTTGCCACTAATCATGGACCATAGTTCACATTGTAGATCACACTCTCTCACACACAGTTCTGCATGTTAAATAATGATATAAAATGGCCAATATGTGTCATTGCAATGTCACTCAAGATAATTCCCAAGTCCAAAAAAGGCCCCTGTATTACAACTGCTTTTCCCTCTCCCTGTCCCTAAAGCATCTGGTGGCCACTGGCTCCACATTAATGTTGTAATTACTTCCATTCCATGAATCACAATATGCCTGTAACAGAATACCAGTAAGTCCACACCAGTCCATAGCTCTTCCCCCTATCCTGAGGAGTCCGAGATGGTGATGTCCACTACACCTCCAAGTGAGAGGAGTTTATATCTCATGGATAAAATGGATGGGTTTATCCTGCCTGCAGCTGCAGACTCTCTCCATTCCATGGGATGGCCATTGTCCATCATCATCTCCCCACCAGGTGTCCAGGTTGAGTCCATTGTGCTGTAGAGTAGGAGTTGCATCTCCACCGAGATTCTGGGCCCAGCTGTCACATAGACCACCCAAAGACTATGGTCTCTGGAAGTACACCTACAAACTCCAGAAACACATATAGGTTTGAATAGAAGGGACAGAAGGACCATGTGCACGGAAGACATATTTGGGTCCAAATCTGTTACTCTCAGGAGCAAGGATTCCAAAGTAGGGCCCACTGATAAGGTGCAAAACTCTGGGGCTATCCACCCTGATATAGGACTTGGGTGTCTCCAGAGCCCTCAGGAGCCCCTCCATATGGGGTGTATCCACATTGGAAGCCTATGAGGTCCTACTGAGATGTGCATAATTGTTATCTGTGGAATGACTTCCTGACTCACTTTGAAGTCTCTTAGCCATATGAAATCATTTGCCTTTACTTTTTCCCCTTTTATATGAGGTCTTTTCCAGTTGTATTGCCTGTTGGCACTTGTTAGTAATCCCTCATTGCCAGGGAAGCTCATCCCCAGGAGTCATGTCCCATGCTGGGAGGAATGTAATGCATTCATATGGTTAGTTAGGCTTAGAGAGAGGCCACATTTGAGCAACAAGGAGGTTCTCAGGAGGAAACCCTTAGGCACCCCATAACAATAGGCTAAGTTTCAATTTCAAGAGCAAAGATGAGTAAGGCTAGTCATCAATAACAAGAGCCCATCAGTGGATCATCCTCCTTTGCCAGACACTGCCGCTGCTCTTGGGGTACTGTTGCTACTCCCTTGGAGAATATGGCAGAGCTGTCCAGGTTGGGAATTCAGTATTCTCTCATTTATTCAGTGGTTCTCCACCCACTGTGACCATGCCCCATGAGAATTTGAACAATTTTATATACCTTTTATATATGTTCAGGTGAAACTCCTCCCATGCATCCCATCCCTGACACACCCCACCAACAATCCTCTCCCACACCAGTTGTAACCCTTATGTGATCCAAAGCTTCTTTGAAGATGAAGCCAATACAGTAGCCAAATACAATTAATAGGAAAATGGAATAATAATGATGCTTAAATGTAAGAGATACAATACATGAAAACTTAAAAAATAACTAATGTGAGTGGAATCTAACCAAACACTGTTGGCATTATGGCTGCTCCCATGGAAGGATAACATGTATTCTATTTCAAACCTGGAGCTTAGATATAATAACTGCAGCTCAAAGAAAAAGTTGTGCTTTAATTAGTATTAAGATTATACTTGATGAATATGATAATTTCTCTTATATGCTGGATCGTATGCAGAGAGATAATAAATATATTAAAAGGCTTTGCAAACTTGAAAAAACAAACAAACAAAAAAATAACTAAAAATAAAATTAAAGGTTTGGGTTATTCAAAAAGTGAGAAAAATTTTAAAAAATTAAAAAAAATTTTTTTTTGAAATTTTGCCTTTTATCACTGCACTATCTGGTGTCCAGTCTGTACCATGTCACCTTCCCCCTCTCACTCTCCAGTGTCTCACTATTTTTCATTTAATTTTCAAAGAAGTTTTAGGTCATAGCAAAGTCACACACAGAATGCAAGACCCTCTCATATACCCAACTTCTTCCCCCTTTCCTCACTCCATATTAAAACCTTTTTGTATGTGGATGGTAGCATTGTTATAACTGATATACAGATAGTGAAACATAGCTACTAAACATTGACAATGGTTTACAGTATGGTTTACATTTTGGATTGTACACTTTCATAAATTTTGATGACATTTACCATGTCCCATGTCCATCACCGTCAGGTAATGAAAAACATTTTCACTGACCACTAAATACCCCCTGTTTGATCTATTCTGTTCCTTCCTCCCCATCCCCCATGTCCCATGATGACCCCCTGGCTTGACTCATTGGATGACAAGATTCATAGTTACATGCAAGAAGAGGTCATGACACACTGGTTTGTCCTCCACTATTAGGAAATGTGCTTGCTCTTAAGAGATGCCCACCTGTCTATTTCTGCCCTTCCCTCAGTATCCTGGGTATTCTAACCCACCTTTCCCAATCTACCCCTATCAACCCTGCACCACCCAACCCAATATATCACTACCCTCCTGTCCTACCCCTTCAATACACATCTACACTCTATCTCTTTACCATAGCTTAAGTCCATATGGGTGATGGCTCAAATTTCTCTTATAAGTGTGGTCATGTAATGTTCATCCTTCAATGCCTGGCTTGCTTTACTCAAAATAAGGTCTTCCATATTCATCCATGTTATCCTGTGTGTGAGCACTTTATTCCTCTTTAGAGCTGAGTAATATTCCTTTGTATGTATGTACCACATTTTGTTTATCCATTCGTCTGTTGATGGGTACCTGGGTTGATTCCAACTTTAGGCAATAGTTAACAATGCCGCTATGAACATTGGTGTGCATATATCTGTTCATGTCCTCGCTTTCAGTTCTTCAGGGTATATACCCAGCAAGGGAATCACTGGATCATATGGAAGATCTATAGTTAGTTTTTTGAGGAATCGCCAAACTGTCCTCCACAGTGGCTAGACCATTCCCCAATCCCACCAGCAGTGGATGAGGGTTCCCATTCCTCCACATCCTCTCCAACACTTACAGTTGGCTGTTTTTTTTTTTCAATAGCTGCCATTGTAATCATGTAAGATGGTATTTCAATGTAGTTTTGATTTGCATTTCTCTAATAGCTAGAAATGTTAAGCATTTTTTTCATGTCCTTTTAGCCATTTGTATTTCTTCATTGGAGAAGTGTCTTTTCAGGTCACTTGCCCACTTTTTAAATGGGTTGTTAGTCTTTTTATTTTCAAGTTGTAGGGTTTCTTTATATATGCAGGATATTAGGCTCCTATCAGTTATATGGTTGCCAAATATTTTCTCCCATTGCCTAAGCTACCTTTTTATTTTCTTGATAACGTCCGTTGAGGTGTAAAAATTTTAATTTTGAGGAGATCCCATTTATATATTTTTTTCTTGTGCTGCTCATACTTTGGGTCTGAAGTTCATGAAACCGTTTCCTATTACAAGTCCTGTAGATGATTCCCTACATTAGCTTCCAAGTTCTTTATGGTCTTGGCTCTTATATTTAGATCTTTGATCCATCTTGTGTTGATTTTCATATAACTTGTGAGATGATGTTCCTCCATCATTCTTTTGGATAAGGATATCCAGTTCTCCATGCTGCACTTTTTGAAGAGACCATTCTCTCCAAACTGGGTGGGCTTGGTGGACTTGTCAAATATCAGATGACTGTACATGCAAGGATTTATATCAGGAATCTTAATACGGTTCAATTGGTCAATGACTCTATCCTTGTACCAATATCATGTGTTTTTCACCACTGTAGCTTTGTAGTATGTTTTATTTATTTATTTATTTATTTATTTAAATTTATTTATTTATTATTTTCGGTAAAAATCAAATTTTTCACAATACATACCAATATTTGTAAAATGATATATAAATATATATGCATATATGTGGATTTGCTTACAAAATATTATTTATATATATATATATAAATATAATATATATATATTATATATATATATATATTTTAGGTGCTTAGATTACCTAAATATTACACAGAACCTACAGGGATTCCCACGTTCCCCATTTCCCACCATATCCCACACAAACATCTGCCACAAGTGTGGCCCATCACCGTCAATGGACTTACACATCCTGGGGCCTTGCCATCAACCATAGACCACAGTTCACATCGTAGAACACACTCTCTCTCACACAGTTCTGAAGGGTGTTTGCTCATTTAAAATGGCCTACATCCATTGCCACAACAGCACTCAGGACAACCTCCAAGTCCCGAAAAAGCCCCTGTATTTCAACTGCACATCCCCTCCCTGCCCCAATAGTGTCCAGTGGCTACCTGCTCCACCTCACTATTATAATTTCTTCCATTGCTAGAATCACCATATGTGTACAACAGAATACCATTAAGTCCACTCTAGTGCATAGTACTTCCCCCAATCCTGAGGGGACTGGGATGGTGATGTCCACACCACCTCCGAGTGAGAGAGGGCTTATATCCCATGGACATGGTGGGTGGGATGATCCTGCCTCCATTCCCTGGGATGGCCATTGCCCATTGTTGTCTACTCACCTGGTGACTTGGAAGAGTCCATTGAGCTGAAGGGTAGGAGTTGCAGATCCACTGAGATTCCATGCACACCTGGCGCATAGGTAGGCTGGAGGCTCCAGACTCTGGAAGTATACCTAAAAACTCCAGCATCACATATAGGTTTGAATAGAAGGGACTAATGAACCATGTGCAGGGAGGACTTATATGAGTCCAATTCTGTCACTCTCAGGAGCACAGGTTCTAAAATAGAGCCCGCTGATAAGGCATCAGTCTCTGGGGCTATCCCCCCTTATATAGGACCTGGGTGTCTCCAGAGCTCTCAGGAGCCCCTCTGTGTGGGGTGATAGGCTCTTTGATGTTCTATGAGCTCCTGCTGAGGGGTGCTTAAGTGTTACCTCTGGGATGGCCTCCCAACACTCTTTGAAGTCCCTAAGCCACTTGAACTCATTTGGATTTACCTTTTCCCTCTTTTATTCAAGGTCTTTTTCCAGCTGTATTGCCAGTCAGCACTTGGTATTAATCCCTCGTTGTCAGGGAATCTCATCCCCGGGAGTCATGTCCCACATTGGGGGAAGGTAATGCATTCATATGCTGAGTTTGGCTTAGAGAGAGGCCACATTTGAGCAACAAGGAGGCTCTCAGGTGGAAAGCCTTAGGCACCCCATAACAGTAAGCTAAGTTTCAGTTACAAAAGCAAAGACTCATAAGCATAGTCATCAATAACAAAAACTCATCAGTGGGCCATCCTCTTTTGACAGACACTGTCCCTGCACTCAGAGGACTGTTGCTGCTCCCTTGGAGAATATGGCAGAGCTCTCCAGGCTAGGAACTCAGATTCTCTCATTTATTGAGTGATTGTCCACCCACCGTGACCATGCCGCATCCTTTGATCTTTTGAACAATTTTGTATATCTTTCATGTATATTCAGATGAACTTACTCCCATTAATCCCCCCTCCCAGACACCCCACACCAATAATACCCTGCAATACCCCTTGTAACCCTTCTGTGATCTAAATCTTCCATGAACATGTAGCCCATATAATAATCAAATACACTCATTAGGAAAAAGAAACAACAATGTTAAGCTTAAATGCAAGAGACAAATATAAGGAAACTCAGGGAAAAAAACAAACAAACAAACAAACAAACAATCAAATAAAAAACAAAACAAAATATAATTAGTGGATAGGGACATTAAAAAAATGGAAGAAAAAGCAAAAGAAATGCCTTTAAAAAAAAAATATATATATATATATATACCACAGTTCACACTGTAGACCACACTCTCTCCCACTCAGTTCTGAGTGTGTAAGTTCATTGAGGGTGGTGGGCCACACTGTGGGAGATGTTTGTGTGGGATGTGGTGGGAGGTATGGGAGGTAGGCAACATGGGAATCCCAGTGTGTTCCATGTAATATTTTGGGTAATCTAAGCACCTCTTAAAATATATGTATATATATATATAAATAACAATTTTGGAAGCAAATACATATATATGCATGTGTATTTGTATGTATTTTTGCAGGTGTTTGTATGTATTGTGAGAATTTTGATTTTTACCCATAATAAAATATATATATATATATTCTTTTTTCCTTTTATCACTGTGTTATCGGGTGTCCAGTGTGCCATGACACCTTCCCCCTCTCAATCCCCAGTGTGTCACAATTTTTCATTTAATTTTCAAAGATGTTTTAAGCCACAGCAAAGTCACACACGTAATACCAGAGACTCCCAGATACCAAACCCCCCCTTTCCCCACCCCATATTAAACCCCCCTTTTTTTGGATGTTAGCATTGTTATAACTTTTATACATATAGCAAAATATAGCCACAAAATATTGCCCACGATTTACAGTATAGTTTACAATTTAGATGATACAGTTTAATAAGTTTTGATGATATTTACCATGTCCTGTGCCCATTACTGTAAGGTATAAAAAACCTTTCCCGTGACAACTAAATACCCCATTAGATCTTTTTTTTTTTTTTTTTTAAGATTTATTTATTTATTTATTCATTTATCACCCCCTTGCTGCTTGTGCTCGCTGGGTCAGCTAACCACGCCGTGCGGGCGGGCTTGCCTTCACCAGGAGGTCCCGGGAACCGAACCCGGGGCCTCCCATATGGTAAATGGGAGCCCTACTGATTGAGCCACAGCCGCTTCCCCCCATTAGATCTTAACTGTTCCTTCCTCCTCACCCCCCCCTGGGCCATATGACACTCCCCTGTCTTGACTCATTGAATGACAAGATTCATAGTTACATGCCCTGGGTAATTGAACCTGCCCTTCCTAATCTACCCACCGGTCAATGCTGCATGACCAAACCCAGTAATATCACTACCCCTCTGTCCTATCCTTCAATACGCATCTATACTCTATCCCTTTACCATAGATTATGTCCATATGTGTGATAGCTCAAAGCCTGCTCTTCTCTTTCTCTCCCTTGTTAACCTCTCTATCAGACAATGGGTCTCAGAGACTGCTCACTTTCCTCAGTTCAAATCAGTGAGGTCATATACTGTTCATCCTTCAGTGCCTGACTTGCTTCACTCAACATAAGTTCTTCAAGATTTATCCACGTTATTCCATGTGTTAGCACTTTATTCCTTCTTACAGCTGAATAATATTCCATTGTATGTATGTACCACATTTTGCTTACCCATTCATCTGTTGATGGGCACCGGGGCTGATTCTAACTTTTGTCAATGGTGAACAATGCCACTATGAACATTGGAGTGAATATATCTCTTTGTGTCTTTGCTTTCAGTTCTTCTGGGTATATACCAAGCAGTGGAATTGCTGGCTCATATGGCAGATCTATTGTTAGTTTTCTGAGGAACCCCCAAACTATCCTCCACAGTGGCTGGACCATACTACAGTCCCACCAGCAGTGGATGAGGATTCCTATTCCTCCACATCCTCTCCAACATTTAGTGTCTGCTGTTTTTTTAATAGCTGCCATTCTGATGGGTGTAAGATGGTATCTCATTGTAGTTTTGATTAGCATTTCCCTGATAGCCAGCAATGTTGTGCATTTTTTCGTGTGCTTTTTAGCCATTTGTATTTCTTTCTTGGAGAAGTGTCTTTTCAGTTCCCTTGCCCATTCTTTAAATGGGTTGTTTGTCTTTTTATTTTAAAGGTGTAGGATTTCATTATATATGCAGGATATTAAGCTCCTATCATATATATGGTTGCCAAATATTTTCTACCATTGTGTAGGCTGCCTTTTTATTTTCTTAATAACATCCTTTGAGGTGCAGAAGTTTTAAATTTGATGAGATCCCATTTATCTATTTTTTCTGCATGAAACCATTTCCTATTACAAGGTCCTGTAGATGCTTCCCTACATTATCTTCCAAGGTCTTTATTGTTTTGGCTCTTATATTTAGATATTTGATCCATCTTGAATTGATTTTTGTATAAGGTGTGAGATGGTATTCTTCTCTCATTCTTTTGGACATGGATATCCAATTCTCCAAGCACCACTTGTTAAAGAGGCCATTCTCTCACAACTAAGTGGGCTTCATGGCCTTGTCAAATATCAGATAACTGTGTATGCGAAGATCTATATCAGAAGTCTCAATTCAGTTCCATTGGTCAGTAGGTCTATCCTTGTGCCAATACCACGCAGTTTTGATCACTGTAGCTTTGCAGTATGTTTTAAAGTCAGGCAGTGTGATACCTCCAACTTCATTTTTCTTTTTCAATATGTCTTTGGCGATTTGGGGCCTCTTGCCTATCCAAATATATTTTGTGGTTAGTTTTTCCAGTTCCTCAAAAAATAGTGTTGACTTTCATTGGGATTGCATTAAATCTGTAGATTAGTTTGGGTAGGATAGACATCTTGATGATGTTTAGTCTTCCTATCCATGAACAGGGAATATTTTTCCATTTATTTAAGTTTTCTTTGATTTCCTTTAACAGTGTTGTGTAGATTTCTGTTTATAAGTCCTTTACATCTTTAGTTAAATTTGTTCCTAGGTATTTCATTCTTTTCGTTACTATTGTAAATGGTATTTTTTTCCTGATTTCCTCCTCAGTTTGCTCATTATTGGTGTATAGAAATGCTACTGATTTTTGAGCATTGATCTTATAGCCGGCAACATTACTGAACTCCTTTATAAGTTCTAGAAGCCTTGTTGTAGATTTCTCAGGGTTTTCTCTGTATAGTATCACGTCATCTGCAAATAAAGAAATTTTTACTTCTTTTCCAATCTGGATGCCTTTTGTGTTCTTTTCTTGTCTCAGTGCTCGTGCAAGTACTTCTAAGACAATGTTAAATAGGAGTGGTGATAGTGAGCATCCTTGTCTAGTTCCAGATCTCAGAGGGAAGGCTTTTAGGATTTCACTGTTGATAATGATGTTAGCTTTGGGTTTTTCATATATACCAATTATCATATTCAGAAAGTTTCTGCCTATTCCAATCTTTTGTAGTGCTTTTTTATGAGGAAAGAGTGCTGTAGTTTGTCGAATGCTTTTTCTGCATCAATAGAGATGATCATGTGATTTTTTCTTTCAATATGTTTATGTGGTGTATTACATTGATTGATTTTCTTATGTTGAATCATCCTTGCATACCTGGGATGAATCCCACTTGGTATAATATTTTTGATATGTTGTTGAATGCGATTAGCAAGTATTTTTTTGAGAATTTTAGCATCTAGGTTCATTAGAGAACTTGTTCTGTAATTTTCCTTTCTTGTGGTATCTTTGTTTGGCTTTGGTATTAGGGTAATTTTGGCATCATAGAATGAGTTAGGCATTGTTCCTTCTTCGTCTATTTTTTGGAAGAGCTTAAGCAGAATTAGTGTTAGCTCTTTCCGGAGTGTTTGGTAGAATTCACCTGTGAAGCCATCTGGTCCTGGGCTCTTCTTATTTGGGTGGTTTTTGATGACTGAGTCTATGTTTTTACTTGTAATTGGACTGTTGGGTTCACCCATTTCTTCTTTCATCAATGTAGGCTGCTTGTGGGTTTTCTAGAAACATGTCCATTTCCTCTAAATTATCATTCTTGTTGGCATATACTTTTTCAAAGTATCTTCTTATGATACTCTTTATTTCTGTGGGGTCAGTAGTGATATCCCTTTGCTCATTCCTTATTTTATGTATTTGCATCTATTCCTCTAAGTGTGCAGTTAGGTCTTCATTTTTAGCTCTTTCTTCTTTTTTAATATATGAATTTATGGCTATGAACTTCTCTCTCAGAACTGCTTCTGCTGCATCCAAGTTTTGATATGTTGTGTTGTCGTTTTCATTAGTTTCAAGGTAGTTACTGACTTTTTATATTTCCTTTTTTACCCACTGTTTGTCTAAGAGTTTGTTGTTTAACTTCCAGATCCTTGTGCCTAACCTGTTTCTCTGGCCCTTAGTGATTTCCAATTTCATTCCGTTGTGTTCAGAGAAATTACTTTGTATAATCTCAATTTTTCTGAATTCATTGATAGTTGTTCTGTTGCCTAGCATGAGGTCTATTTTGGAGTATGTTCCATGTGCACTTGAGAAGAATGTAAATCCTGCTGTATTTGTTTGTAGTGTTTTGTATATGTCTATTAAGTCCAGGTCTTCTAATGTGTAGTTGAGTGCTTTTGTTTTTTTATTGAATCTCCATCTAGATGGAAAACCCTCCCTCTTTTGGATAGTGTCCCCTCTTCCTGGCTCCACAGCATCCTGGGGCTTATCCCTGGGCAGCTAGGCAATTCAACTCCTTCCCAAACAGAATCACCCCTCCCCTCCACAGGGTGCCGATTCACTCTGGCTGTTCTGTTCACCCAAGTTCCATGGGGCTCCAGGCAGTCAAATCCCCAGAAAACAAATCTCTCTCGCCCCTTTGCCCCTTTACCAGAGTGCCCCTTCAGATAATGCCCCCTCCCACTAGGCCCTGACTCCTGGTTGCTGATCCCTGCTCACAGCTCCAACTGGCCATTTTATTTTTTTCTCCCTAACCACGGTGTTCAGCTGTCTGTGCCAACAACCTCTGGCAGGCTTAAAACTCATGAAACTGTACTGTTCCATCCACATCGTTGATCTACACAGATAGATATCCCAAGCTTCTCATTCCACGCATGCACAGCACAGACCCCAGGCAGGACCCCATCTACAACCCGCTTTGCTCTGGGAGCTTGCAGTGTGTGCACTCCTACACTAACGCCATCTTTCTGCAACTCTGTAGTATGTTTTAAAGTCAGGTAGTGTGATACCTCCAACTTCATTTTTCTTTTTCAATATGTCTTTGGCAATTCGGGGCCTCTTACCCCTCCAAATAAATATTGTAGTTAGCCAATTCCTTAAAAATACAGTGTTGAGTTTTATTGGATTGCATTAAATCTGTAGATTAGTTTGGGTAAGATAGACATCTTGATGATGTTTAGTCTTCCTTTCCATGAAGAGGGAATATCCTTCCATTTATTTAAGTCTTCTTTGATTTCCTTTAACAGTGTTGTGTAATTTTTGGTATATAAGTCTTTTACATCTTTAGTTAAATTTATTCCTAGGTGTTTGATTCTTTCACTTACTATTGTATATGGTATTTTTTTCTTGATTTCCTCCTCAGATTGCTCATTATTGGTGTACAGAAATGCTACTGATTTTTGAGCATTGATCTTGTAGCCTGCAAAGTTACTGAACTCCTTTATAAGTTTTAGAAACATTATTGAAGATTTCTCAGGGCTTTCTATGTATAAGATCATGTCATTGGCAAATAATGAAATTTTTACTTCTTCTTTTCCAATTTGGATGCCTTTTATATCTTTATCTTGTCTCAGTGCTAGAGCAAGAATTTCTAAGACAATGTTAAATAGGAGTGGTGATAGTGGGCATCATAATCTTGTTCCTGATATCAGAGGGGAGGTTTTTAGGATTTCACCATTTAAGATGACGTTAGCTTTGGGTTTTTCATATATACCATTTATCATGTAGAGAAAGTTTCCTTCTATTCCTATCTTTTTTTTTTTTTAAAGATTTTATTTATTCATTCATCCCCCCCTTGCTGCTTGTGCTCACCGGGTCTGCCAACCACGCTGTGCAGGCGGGCCCGCCCCCACCAGGAGGCCCCGGGAACCGAACCTGGGGCCCCATACAGCAAACGGGAGCCCCACTGATTGAGCCACAGCCACTTCCCTCTATTCCTATCTTTTGCAGTGTTTTTATCAGGAAATTGTGCTGTATTTTGTTGATTGCTTTTTCTGCATCTATAATGAAGATCATGTGATTTTTTTCTTTAAATCTGTTTATGTGGTGTATTACATTGATTGATTTTCTTATGTTGAATCATCCTTGCATACCTGGGATGAATCCCACTTGGGATCATACTTTTGATAAGTTGTTAAACGTGTTTTGTTGAGAATTTTGGCATCTAGGTTCATTAGAGAACTTGTTCTGTAATTTTCCTTTCTTGTGGTATCTTTGTTTGGCTTTGGTATTAGGGTAATTTTGGCATCATAGAATGAGGTAGGCATTGTTCCTTCTTTGCCTATTTTTTGGAAGAGCTTAAGCAGAATTAGTGTTAGCTCTTTCCGGAGTGTTTGGTAGAATTCACCTGTGAAGCCATCTGGTCCTGGGCTCTTCTTATTTGAGAAGTTTTTGATGACTGAGTCCATGTTTTTACTTGTAATTGGACTGTTGGGTTCATCAATTTCTTCTTTCATCAATGTAGGCTGCTTGTGAGTTTCTAGAAACTTGTCCATTTCCTCTAAACTATCATTCTTTTTGGCATATATATTTTCAAGTATCCTCTTATGATACTCTTTATTTCGGTAGGATCAGTAGTGATATCCCCTTCTTCATTCCATATTTTGTGTATTTGCATCTGCTCTCTCTTTTTCTTTGTTAGTCTGGCTAGGAGTTTGTCAATTTTATTGATCTTCTCAAAGAACCAGCTTTTGATTTTTTTTCCTAGTGCTTTCTTATTTTCTATTTCATTTAGTTCTGTATTTTTTTCTTTCTACTTATTTTAGGGTTAGTTTGTTCTTGTTTTTCCAATTCCTCCAGGTGTGCAGTTAGGTGTTCAATTTTAGCTCTTTCTTCTTTTTTAATATATGCATTTATGGCTATGAACTTCCCTCTCAGTACATCTTTGGTTGTATCCCCTAGGTTTTTATATGTTGTGTTGTCATTTTTGATTGTTTCAAAATAGTTACTGGTTTCTTTTGAGATTTCTTCCTTGATCCACTCTTTGTCTAAGACTGTGCTGTTTAATTTCCACATTTTTTGCCTAATCTGATTCTCTCACCCTTACTGATTTCCAGACTCATTTCATTGTGATCAGGGAAATTACTTGGTATAATTTCAATTTTTCTGAATTCATTGAGAGTTGTTCTGTGGCCTAGAATGTGGTCTATCTTGGAGGATGATCTATTATGCACTTGAGAAGAATGTATATCCAGCTGTATTTAGCTGTAGCATTCTGTATATGTCTATTAGGTCCAGGTCTTCTAATATATTATTCAGGATCTTTGTTTCTTTATTGATTCTCTATCTAGATGTTCTAGCTAATGGTGATAATGGTGTAATAAATCCCCCCACTCTTAGTGTAGAGGCATTTATTTCTCCTTAGTTTTTGCCTCATGTATTTTGAGGCACCCTGATTAGTTGCATAAATACTTATGATTATTCTCTCTTCTTGGGAGATTACTCCTTTTACTAATATATACTGTCCATCTTTGTCTCTTAAAATAGTTTTGCATTTAAAGTCTATTTTGTCTGATATTAGAAAAGCTACTCCTGCCCTTTTTGGTTATTGTTTTGTTGAAAAATTGTTTTCCACCCATTCACTTTCAGCCTCCTTGATTCCCTGTGTCTAAGGTGGGTTTCTTGTAGAAAACATATAGATGGGTCATATTTCCTTATCCAGTCTGCCAGTCTGTGTCTCTTGACTGGTGAGTTTAATCCATTAACATTCAGTGTTATGAGTCTCAATGAATTTCTTACATCAGCCATATTTTCTTTGGGTTTATGTATGACATATGTTGTTTTCATTTCTCTTTTTGTCTTTTTAGTTGTTCTTACACTCTCCTCCAACTCTCTCTCTCCTGTTCTTTCCTTTCAACCTGTAGATCTTCCTTTAGTATTTCTGGAAGTACAGGGTTCTTATGGGCATATTCTCTTAATTTCTGCTTATCTGTGAATATTTTGAACTCTCCATAGAGTTCGTGGCTGGAATTTTTTTTCTTTTACCTTGACTGTGTCATACCACTGTCTTCTTGCCTCCATAGTTTCAGTTGAGAAATCAGCACTAAATCTAATTGGGCTTCACTTGTATGTGATGGTTCTTTTTTCTCTTGCTGCCTTGATTATTTTCTCTTTGTCTTGAGCATTGGACATTTTGATAATTATATGTCTTGGAGTAGGCCTGTTGGGATTTATACAGTTTGGGGTATGCTGTGTTTCCTGGACATGTACATCCATCTCTCTCAATAGGGTTGGGAAGTTTTCAGCCTTTATTTCCTTCAACACTCTGTTCTGTTTCCCTTCTCTTCTCCTTCTGGGATCCCTATAATGCATATGTTTGTGCATTTTTGTTGTCAGTTAAATCCTTAAGTCCGTGCTTGATTTTTTTCTATCTTTTTATCTATCTGTTCTACTATCTGTATGATTTCAGATGTATTGTCTTCCATATCACTAATTCTTACTTCTGCCTGTTCAAATCTGCTATTATGTGAATCCAGCGTCTTTTTGATTTCTTGGCTTGTGCCATTCATTACCATCATATCCGTTATCATTTTGTGTATGTTTACAATTTCTTCAGTATGTTCTCCCTCTGTTTTCTTAATATCCTTAATCTCTTCCTTCACTTCGTTAAATTGGTCCATGATATTTGTTTGGACAGCTTTGATTAGTTGTTTGATGTTCTGTATCTCTTCCTGGTTTTTAGTTTGATCATTGGAATGGTCCATGTCTTCCTGTTTCTCAGTAAGGTTTGTAATTTTTTGCTGCCCTCTTGTTATCATTTTATTTTGAAGGATTTATTCAGTTGATTAGCTTCTCTCTCTGCTCTAGAGTTTTATTTAGCTGGTGGTTCTGTGTGTGTGTTAAGTTTTCTCTTTGACACTTTGTAGTTCTTGCATTTCCTTGCTTTTTTCTATGTTCCAATTTTATATTGAGCAGTCCACATCGATGTCCAGTTCCATCTAGATCGATGTACCTAAGGTTCTTGCTCTGCAGGCTCCCAGAAGAGACAACCTGGGCAGAACACTATCCCCATACAGCCATCTTCTGTGAGAGAAATGGTAAGTGCCCACCTAAACCAATGTCATCTTTCACTGGTCCTCTCATGTAGTCTGAATCTTTAATGAATCGCAGACCCACTTGTGGCTAGTGCAGCACTGCACCCCTCACTTTTAACAGATTCAATTGCCTCCTACTAAGCAGACAGATTATATAATCTGCCAAATAACACTATAACTCCTTATTTTCAAATATTCCTGAATTCATATACATTGGCTTCTCCTTCTCTCCTATTTAATGAAAAAGCCATGTTACCTGTGGTTATGTTAAATGTCTCCAATTGAACATTATCTCTCTTATTTTTCTTGAGAACTATATTATTTATTATAAATTTTATCTCCTTACTGGAAACCTCTTCCTCTCTTCACATTCCATCTCCTCAATATTTAAGCTTATTTTCATCTCTTCTATCTTGGAACAAAAACCTCTTCTGAAGCAATTTTCTCTCAAGTTTTTGATCTGCTCTACTAACAATAAAACTGAAAATGCACTTACCATATCTTAACACACACCTAAATCTTCGAATTACACAGATTAGGAATAATTTCCTCATAGTTAAATTTTGCTAATGTCATCAATGATCTTCTTACAGATAAATTCTTATTTGGATAAAAAGAATTGAACCATAACCCGATTTTGATAAATTTCTTTTTCCTTAGTTATTCTAGCATCTTAGTCTCCTGACTGTCTTAAAACTACTGTAGTCACTTTTTCCCCTTTTCCTCTGCAATAAATATGCAAACAACAATATTGGAGCATCTCAAAATGAAATATAAGCCCTTCTTTTCATACTCCATAAACACTTAAAATTTTCTCCATGCCTTTTGCTCATCATACATTTTCAAATTTCCTTTCATTTTAACAGATGGAATGACCTCCTTGCCATTCTAATTCTTTCTCTCTCTCCCAAGACCTTCCTATTCCCTGAGACACAACAATATTGATATTAGGCCAATTAACAATCTATCAATGTCCTCTAATGGTTCAAGCGAAGGGAATATTCCAAAGTCTCTCACTTTAAATCAAATGCTAGAAATGATTAGGCTTAGTGAGAAAGACACATTGAAAGTTGTGATAGGCCAAAAGCTAGGCCTCTTGTGAATGTGAGCAAAATTGAAGAAAAAAGTGCAGATGTAGATACTGCCACAAGTTACCCACAAGATCTAGCTAAGATTTTTTATGAAGATGGGTATTCTTAGCAACAAATTTTCAATGTAGATGAAAGAGTCTTCTATTGGAAGTATTTCCATCTAGGGCTTTCATAGCTAGAGAGACAATGTCAATTCCTAGCTTCAACCCTCAAAAAAACAGTCTAATGCAACTGGTGATTTTAAGTTGAAGCCAACTCTCATTCACTATTCTGAAAACTCCAAGGCCCATAAGGAATTATACTAATTCTACTCTACTTCTGCTCTAATGATAGTTTTGACAGCACATCTTTTTACCACATGGTTTACTGAATACAGGCATACCTCAGATTTATTGTGGGTTCAGTTAAATACTACTGCAATAAAGCAAATATTCCAGTAAATTAAGTCACATGAATTTTTTTTATTTCCCAGTACATATGAAAACTATGTTTACAGTATACTATATTCTATTAAGTGTGCAATAGCATTATGTCCCAAAACAAGAATGTAAACATCTTAATTAAAATTTGACACAGTGACACATATGAACACATGCTATTGAAAAAATGATACCAATAGACTTGCTTGACACAGGGTTTACACAAACTTCAATTTATAGAAAATGCAATATCTTTAATGCTCAATTAAATGAGATATTCCTTTATTTTAAGCCCACTGTTGATTCCCTTGCTCAGGAAAAATATTCCTTTCAAAATACATTTTCTCTTTGACAATGTACCTGTTAACCCAAGAGCTCTGGAGATGTAAGATGTCACAAGTGATTTTTCATGCTTTCTTACACAACAGTCATCCTGTAACCCAAGGATCGAGGGGGTAATAATGACTTTCAAGTATTATTATTTAAGAAATAATTTCATCACTCTATAACTGCCATATAATGATTCCTCAGATGAATATTGGCAAAATTCATACAAAACCTTCCAGAATGGATTCACCATTCAAGATTCCAGTAAGAATATTCATTGGAGGAAGTTAAAATATCAACATTAGCAGAGGTTTGATAAAGATGATTCAAATCTTCATGGATGACTTTGAGGGGTTCAAGATGTTTGCGGAGGGAGTAAC